>VDFB02352422.1:0-27289 GCA_007258455.2 Sequoia sempervirens | reverse complement strand
CTTTGTCAAAGTCTTGGCGTAATAATACTAGTTGACTACTATAGCATTGTTAGTCCGGGACAAAGTGGGGATCTCTATTTATGTTGTTTGCTTTTGTTGTGGGGAGTTTCCTCAATACTTGTAAGAATATTAACCTTTTCTTTACAAAACTATCACTAAATTTCTCCATCTTCTCTGTTATCATAAATTGTGGCATGGTTACAAAACTTTAGCAATCACTGTGTTTCCTTTACACCCAATTCATCATCCATAAAGTTCTTGAATTTTTGAGTGTACTATTCCAGAAATGATTGCTTAAGCTTACTGTTTTGTATTTGATGAAAATTCAAGGATAATTTTTTACTATTGATGTCCTTGCAACAACCCCAGTGACACTTTCAAGTGAACTCTCTTCAAACTAATCCTCCCAGAATGATGTCATTAGCCTTTAATCAGATGTTGCTACTTTCATCTGTTTTCTTCCTGCTAAGATATCAGAAGATTAAGTTTAAAAACACTTTATAAAATCTTCACTATTGCTCCAAATTGTTTCTTATTGATTGGAAATAGATTAATAGTAATTCCTTCGTTGATCAGCCCAATGTGTATTTTTGCAGAAGTAGATATCTTTCTATTCACATTAGATACTACAATCTCACATTTCTATCACAATTTGATATGATATGCAACCCCCAGAATTTGGTCACTCCTTATTGTTCATGCTATTGTCGTAGAATAGTGTGTCCTATTTCTTGTAGCAAACAATCATTTTTATGAATGTAGTTGTTAAACATGATAGAGCTACTCTTCTTATTGTGAAATCTGATATCGATTTCACCTCAGCTAGTTTGTTCTATCCATTTAATAGCATGTCTTTAAGCATGTTTGAACTCTTCACAGAAACTTAGATTGCAGCTATGGATTGATAACCTAAGCACCACATAATTCATTTCATGTTGTAGTTTTATAATAGTACCTTTCAATGATTTTGTTTTTTTATGTAATTCCTCCATTATTTTAATGATCAAAGGCTGCTATAGTCACATTATAATTTCAATCTACATTTTCAAAAGTTTTTGTTGTAGATTTAAAACATGGTAATTTTTTTGAATGCACCAAGTACCTAAAAGATTGTGCATATGAGTTGGGGTCAACCCTTGTGGGAGCCACATTTATCCCCACTCATATTTGATTTAAGTTATATCTGCACATGTAGCTACACATGAAACAAATAGATTAGAAAAACATATTTGCATTTCAAGTGTGTTTGATAATTTCAATGGTTTTCTGGGACACTTGTAATGCACATGTTTATTGAATGCGGATGAAGACTAACTTATACATGTATGGGTAAATGAACATGTATAGTGTGTAACTTTTCATTTCCTAAAGCGTAGCTCTTACACATTGTTTTGGTTTAATGTAGGCAATAGGAGCATTGAGGAGCTAGGAAGGCTAAGACAACTCGGGTACCATTTAGACAAGAGGACTCGACAGATAACCAGTCATTCACAGGAAATGACTGGTTACCCTCCTTACATGATATTCTTTTATATTCATTTACTAATTCATGTACATGTTAATTTTAATTTGCATTGAATAAGCTAGTACAGTTAAACTCATGGCTTGTGTGAGTTAAATGGATATTTCTCTCAATAAAATAACTTTTTTTAGAAGAAAATTTATAGAATCTTCTTATGTTTCATGCATCTATATAAATGCGATGATCTATAGTTGTAGTCTCTCAAGTTATTTCATTTGTATATATGAATGCAATGTAAGGGGAATAGTAAATTTACCATTTTTTTTCTTCTTTTATCAATGGGCTCTACCTAATTTGAACCATGGGTGAAAATCTGGGTAACATTTTTGGCGACATCAGTTGGATGTTTGCCTGCTAAACATGTAAACCAGTAGCCTAGACTTGTCCATTGGGCATGGAGTCTCTTAATAACTCTAAGGAAGACCTAAAACAACTTGTTCAAGGCTATAGCTCACTGTAATTCATTGAAACAGAAAGGGTCACTTGGAAACTTATTGAAAATAGGAAAAACTAAAATGAATCTAGCTATTGTGCTAGGACAACACTTAGGGAATGAAAATTGCAATTAAACCTATTCTATCCTACACTAACCAGTAGAGAAACTGGTCAAATTAACCCATTAACTGGCTGGCTAAAATAACTGCCCTTTCTCATGATTTTTCAATATTCCACGTGTTTGTGAGCAACACAAACATAATGGAAAAATGACAAATGTTCACTTAGCTACTGCAAACTTTCTTGGAAAAAGAAAACATATTCACTTACCTTCTCATATTGATTGTGCATACTGTCATTTTGAAATGAAAAGGCAACCTGAGTATGTGCTTCTTTTACTGCACTGTCATGCTTGGGTGTAAGCAAGACTTTTGGTACTTCAATGGTCTCCATATTGGAAAAATATCTAATAGGAAAACTCCTTGAATGAATGAAACTTAGCCTCCCAATGTTGGCCACTTCTCTTTCTTCGTGTTTTTCATGAATATCTTGCTTTGTAACTGAGTTTGGACATGAGGAAAAGCAATCTGAATGACTTGTAATGATATCCCTGTCTTCACTTTGCTTAATTGCTTGCCATGTCAATTCTTCTTCCAAGGTGAGCAGACAATCCTCTTCCACTAAGATAGCTAATAATTCATCAAAACCATCAGCTTCTGGAAGGTTCTTAGAAATAGTTGGTAAGGTCTACATTGGTACAAGAGTATATTTAGCAATTTCAAGATTCTCTTTAAGCTTTTGATCAAATTCACCAGGAAGCGGCATATCCTCACCTTCCACATGAACCTCTATCTCTGTCCTCTGAAATTCAACCTGATCATTGTTCATTATTTTTATGATTTCCTCTGGCTCCCAGAAAGGTAGGCTGGACTATCTATCCTCAACATAATTGCACTTATCTTCCGTTGAAACCTTGGTGGCATGAACAATCAATCTGGGTTTTTTACATTCTAACTGGTACATCTCATCAATAAAAGAAGGAAAAACTTCAAACAATGAAGAAGGTTCTGACAATGAACTTCCATATGATAAATCAACTTCCGACTCTGATATACAACAGAAGGGAAGCTCTTCCAGCCAGGGAAAATTTTGCAAATCAGGTTCAGTTTCATGATTTGAGAGAATGAATTCCTCTCTTTCAGGACCATACTCCTTTTGTTGTTTCAATATTTGTTGAAGCTTGTGATCCTGCTATTCAAGTTCATCATGAGTCTCAACTACTTCTAGCTAATTTGTTTCCTTGCCATCCAACCTTGAACAAAACTGTTCAATTATACCTATACAAACCTCTTCAAAAAGCTCAACATTAGCTTCCTCATCTATAGTATGTTCAAAAATTTCATAGCTCATACCTTGAAGAATGGTATCAGGTTCAGTTTCATGATCCTCATCATGATCAAAGGTTATGTTTTCTTGTTGATCATCATTAAATATTAGCAACTCATTAGCTGGTTTGATGTCTTCCAACTGTCTTAGAATAGATTCCAGTTTGAAGATCTCTTTGTGCTAGTCGATAATGCTCCATAGCTAAATGTAACAAATTTGGAGTTCTAATCTCCTCCATAGAGAATGAGCTATATGGATCAATGGGCTTCTCTTCTTCTGCAACAATTCTTTGTTTTTCTAAACTCTCTATAAACTGTTTCCTTCGAAACTCTTCATGTAGCTTGCATTGATATTCTAGGTAAGCCTAACTGCCTTGCACCTGAGCTGACAAAAAATTTATTTGCCCCTCCCTAGCAACTATTTCGCATTCAAAACCTTCTTCAAACTGCATCCTTCGCATTCTTAACTCCTGATTATAAGAATAGGCCTGTCCAACCATTTCTTGTTGCTACATAATGATTTTTTTCTGTCTCTTGATGTATACCAACATCCTATTCATGTGAGAGAATGATGCAGGAGCATCCAGTGGTGTAAGGGCAATCTTGCATCACCCAAAAATAGTTAAATTTCAAGTTTCTCAATTTTTAGATGTTTTTACATTTTTGGATACCCTATTTGTCATAATGAAATTCCCAATTTATAGTTTTTATTTTCTATTCCTGGGTTGAAAGATATTGCAGTTTTAGTTTCCCCATATTTGCACCTAAACCTTCTAAGTTAGATTTTGAGGCACTTAGAGTTCTGCAATGCCCTGAAAAACTTCTGCTGAAATTGGTATAGCCAATTTTAGTATTTCTATTGACTTCAAGACTCCTTCTTAACGGTTCAAACCTGTTCATTAATCGGAGTCCCCGGATCAAAAGTTATGGCCCCTGAAGTTAAGACTTTCTAGAAGATACAATTGCAAATGCCTTTTGAAATTTGAACTTCAAGTCAGAATTTCTTCAGCACCAAACCACCTAAACTCAAATTTGAATGTTGTTTTGGTCTAAACGGTTAGGTGAGCCCCCATTTATGGGCGTGGTTTCTAATTTTTTGGGTAACTTTTTGGGGACATGCCTCGCGATATTGCTAAAGGGTGATTCCTTGCAGCTCTCCTTAACTTGCATGTGTTGTAGAACTTGGGATTTGAGATCCCTCCGTGACATGTAAGAAGCTCCATTTTTGTAATGCACTATTCTTGTTTTGTGGGTTATTTTCTAAGTCTCTGTGTCAGCCCCTCATTAGAGAACACCTTGCTAATATCATTAATCCTCATACAGTCAAAGTTTTGGCTCATATCCCATAATATATGATCAATTTGCTAGATCAAAACAAATACACTTTGATAAGGGTGTTCTTGAGGCTAAATATGTGAATAATCATGCTGAGGCTACCAAACAGGACTAGTAAGGGTGGGTGGGTGGATGTCATACAAAACTTGCTGGTCATCTGCTATTTGTGGGCTATTGAGGATAGGACCAATAGTACATTTAAACTCATATGGCTGATAAGAAGGCACATAAGTGGGATCTTCATGATATGGAGGATGAAAAACCATGTTTTCATGAAATGAAGACATACTCCTTCATTCAATAACTTGGGAAAAATAGAAAAAGAAATTTTCCTCAATTTTTTTTTTAAAAGAATTAGAACTCATACTGTTGAAACCAGTAAACTTGGACCTGGACTCGCCAGATATGCAAATTTTAACCTCTTTAAAGTCTGAAAGTTGCTTTTGCATATCAGAATCAGAAATAAAATATATTCTTTTTAAACTGTCTAATTCAACAGTCCCACTGGGCATGCCAAAATTGTTATCACTTGGATTTTGCACCTTGTTGAATGTGAAGTTCAACAATCCAGTGTAGCATGGGAATGATATTAAGAAAGTATAAAACATAGATAAAATCAAACCTCTAGGAAAGGTCAGCTTCCTTGTTCAGTTATCACCTAAACTACTGAATGTGAAGGAAAAGGGTAAGAAAGAACACATAAAAATGAAAACTAAACCCTATGGTCATACACCTAAACGTTCATTGGACCTGCAAACAGTTTGCATACACATTCTAATCAATGGAAAAGTTTAACTTACACAACCCAAACTAATATGTTTCTTGCATTAGTATTTCATAGGAAGGCTTGATAGTTCACCTTCAGAGGGAAAGATATATTTCATAGCTTAAAAGAAACTGCATTTAACACATCCTATGACTTGCAACATGTATATTTTCTGCAAAAGGTGCTTTTATTGAGACAAAAACTACAAGGAAACAAAATAACTTCACAAGTAGTTATATCAATCAACTAGCATGCACACAATAAAACAGAGGATGAGAAGGTAAAAATATTGCTTATCTCCATTAATCATTAAGGTATTTACTGTCAACATGTCCCAAAAGTGAGCTACAAAGCATTGCTTTCTTCAAAGGAGTCACAAAGTAGAAAAGAAAATACAAGTTAGAACTAACTATCCAAAAGAGTAAAATGAGAATATATCCCAACTTCGAACCAGATCCACAAAAAGAGCATCTAAAAGTTCCATTTTCGTAAGCCTTCAAAAAGCCCTAAAAATAACAAGTGAAACTTTATCGAAAGGGCCTCCATTTGTTGAAAAAGTCAAAGCATGACTATGTCTTCCACAAAAGCATCATAAAACACCTCCAAGATACTCCCAACTCCTCATCAAGGCAAATAAAAGCTCCTAAAAGTCCTCCATATGTTGGAAAACTCAAAACAAAACCATAAATGGGTCAAAACAACCCCCCTAAATCTCCTCCATTGGTCGATTAACTGCTTCTCAACCTCCCAATATGCTCTCAAAATCATTTATGTCTTCTAATCAGCGTAACAAGTATTGCATTTAACATACTTTTGCATTACATTTACAATAGTATCTTGACTAAGTGGTTTATAATGCACCACTGAACAAAAATACTTCACATTTAAGTAATGAATGCAAAAAATAAAATCAAAATGCTATGATTCGGTCAAAGACATAAATAAAACTTAGAACATTCAAAATATATTCAAGGCATTAGATTATGTGAAGAAGCTTAAAATAAAGGTAAAAAATAAAGGCAAAAATGCCTTCATGATGTCGACCATTTTAGGGTTTATGAACCCTAAAGAACAAAACACCAGTCTTCACTTCATTTTTGACCTCTTGAATTTGGGAGAGCACCGCCAGGATTGTTATGGAGCTCTAGAAGTTTTGCAGATTTGAATGGCAAATTCTGAACACAATTGCTTTCAACTTATGATTTTCAGGCTCTAGTGAGTTTTTTTTTTTTAAAGCTTTTCAGAAACATTCTTAAATGCATGAATCTCTGTGACAGGCCCTTCATTTTTGTGCATTTTATGTGAAAATCTCTGTGAATAAAGACCCATTTCAAGTCTCTTTGCCATGCGGAAATGACAGAAGTCTTTAGAGAGATTTGTTACCCTTTCTTTGATGCATACTGAAATAAAGGCATTTCTTGTTGACCCTATGCATATGCTTGTAGATTATTTGCTTTCATACAAGTTAATGGTGGTCCTTGGGTCATGCCCTCTGTGATTTACTTTATGATTTCTAAACCTTTGTACTCAACCATTTGGGTATCTCTCTCTTGTATTTTCCTGTTGATTTTGCTAAGAAAAAGAGCTCGAGCCAAAACTCTATTTTCCATTTGCAATTTACTGGTGTTTATAAGCCACAGGCTTACTTTAAGCATTTGGGTATATTTTTTCTTAATGGTCGATGGTTTTTCTTCTATGTATTCACTTTCCATAGCTTGATATCTTGAAAAAATGTTCACCCTTGATTCGGCCATAGGGTTTTGATGTTATTCTTATCTTGCTATGTATAATATCCTTCTCTTTTTTGGAAATTAGTCATAATTTGGCCTTATCATGTCATTATTCTTGGCCACTGAAAGCATTTTTGATTCTTTGGATTTTACTACAACTGAAAAATGTTCAATTTCTTTGTCAAGGTCTTGGCGTAATAATACCAGTTGACTACTATAGCATTGTTAGTCTGGGACAAAGTGGGGATCTCTATTTATGTTGTTTTTTGTTGTTGTGGGGATTTTCCTCAATAGCTGTCAGAATATTAACCTTTTCTTTACAAAACTATCACTAAATTTCTACATCTCCTCTGTTATCATAAACTGTGGCATGGTTTCAAAACTTTAGCAGTCATTGTGTTTCCTTTACACCCAATTCATCATCCATAAAGTTCTTGAAGTTTTGAGTGTATTGTTCCAAAAATGATTGCTTAAGCTTACTATTATGTATTTGATGAAAATTCAAGGATATTTTTTTACTATTGTTGTCCTTGCAATAACCCCAGTGACACTGTCAAGTGAACTCTCTTCGAACTAATCCTCCCAGAATGCTATCATTAGCCTTTAATTAGATGTTGCTACTTTCATCTGTTTTCTTCTGCTAAGATATCAAAAAATTAAGTTTAAAAACACTTTATAAAATCTTCACTATTGCTCCAAATTGTTTCTTATTGATTGGAAATAGATTAATAGTAATGCCTTCATTGATCAGCCCAATGTGTATTTTTGTAGAAGTAGATATCTTTCTATTCACATTAGATACTACAATCTCACATTTCTATCACAATTTGATATGATATGTAGGCCCCATAATTTGGTCACTCCTTATTGTTCATGCTATTGTCGTAGAATAGTGTTTCCTCTTTCTTGTAGCAAAAAATCATTTTTATGAATGTAGTTGTTAAACATGATAGAGCTACTCTTCTTATTGTGAAATATGATATCAATTTCACCTCAGCTAGTTTATTTTATCCATTTAAAATCATGTCTTTAATCATGTTTGAACTCTTCACATAAACTTAGATTGCAACTATGGATTCATAACCTAAGCACAACAAAATTCATTTCATGTTGTAGTTTTATAATAGTACCTTTGAATGATTATGATGTTTTATGTAATTCATCCATTATTTTAATGATCAAAGGCTGCTATAGTCACATTATAATTGTAGTCTGCATTTTCAAAAGTTGTTGTAGATTTAAAACATGGTAATATGTTTGAATGCACCAAGTACCTAAAATATTGTGCATATGAGCTGGGATCAACCCTTGTGGGAGCCACATTTATGCTGAATCATATTTGATTTAAGTTATATCTACACATGTAGCTGCACATGAAACAAATAGATTATAAAAACATATTTGCATTTCAAGTGTGTTTGATAATTTCAATGGTTTTTTGGGACACTTGTAATGCACATGTTTATTGAATGTGGATCAGGACTAACTTATACATGTATGGGTAAATGAACACGTATAGCGTGTAACTTGTCATTTCCTAAAGCATAGCTCTAACACATTGTTTTGGTTTAGTGTAGGCAATAGGAGCATTGAGGAGCGAGGAAGGCTAAGACAACTCGGGTAGCATTCAGACAAGAAGACTCGACAGATAACCAGTAATTCATAGGAAATGATTGGTTACCCTCCTTACATGATATTCTTTTATATTCATTTACTTATTCATGTACATGTTAATTTTGATTTGCATTGAATAAGCTAGTACAGTTAAACTCACGGCTTGTGTGAGTTAAATGGATATTTCTCTCAATAAAATAATTTTTTTTAGAAGAAAATTTACAAAATCTTCTTATGTTTCATGCATCTATATAAATGCAATGATTTGTAGTTGTAGTATCTCAAGTTATGTCATTTGTATATATGAATGCAATGTAAGGGGAATAGTACCATTTTCTTTCTTCTTTTGTCAATGGGCTCTACCTGATTTGAGCCATGGGTGAAAATTTGGGTAACAGTTACTACCTACCTTTGGAAAGAAAATATTGTATTATGATTATGTCATAGTCCTCCATAGCCTTTTAGGTATTAGGCTAACATTATTTATGACTAATTTTAAGTATTATCAATGGGATTACAAACCATACACTCCACTTGAGTATTTAAGGTGTTCTTGTGTTGTCCTTGTCCTTTTATTTATGCTAAACTTGTGCAAAAGTTGAATTAAATATTTTTCAATCCTAACCTAATCAAAACAAGAATCATGAACCTCTTTTTCAATGAATCCAAAAATCTCTTTGAAAATGATGATGATGAAAGCCTCGTTGATCAAGATAAATATAATTATAATGAGATCCATGTAGATCAAGATGAATATCATGAAAACAATTCATATTTAAAACAACACTAAGAAAGGTTTCATCCAACTAGATCACTTTCTAGTTCAAAGAAAGGATGCCATGGTTAGATACCTCAAAATAATAGGAGCCAAGGTTCCCCCAAATCATAACCTTGACCACTAGCACAAAATAAATCTTCTAAATCATCCATCAAACCATCCACTATTCACTATAGATCCACATCCATTAAACCCTTCATCAACCCCTATGGATCCCTCCATCCATAGTAATCCTAAGCCATTAACCCTTAGAGTTCCTAATCCATTAATCATTATTAGTCATCATTTATCAAGTCCCCTATCTACCCATATAAATCCTAAATCATTAAACCATCCATCCAACCATGTAAATCCTCATCCATCAAATCCCACATCTACCCATATAAGTCCTAAACCATTAAACCATTGACCCAACCATGTAAATCCTCATTCATCTAACAATCCATCTAACTATATATTCCCTCATCAATCAAGTACCATCTACCTATATAAATCCTAAACCATTAAACCATTCATCTAACTCTCTAGTTCCACATCCATCAAACCCTTCATCAACCCTCTTAAATCCATCAAACCATCCCTCAACCCATCCAAATCCTAATCTATAAAACTATCCTTTAGTCCATATACATTCTAAACCATTAAGTTATCCATCAAAGTCTCATTCATTAGACCTTCTACAATCCTTATAAATAATCATCCATTAAACCCTCCATCAAAACTTATAGATTTGTCCATCCATGTTGATCCTAATCCATCAACCTCTAGAGATCTCAATTCACTAATCATTATAAACCCTATCCATAAAGTTCCCTATCTACCTATATAAATCCTAAACCATCAATCCAACCATGTCAATCCTCATCCATCTAACTCTATAGACCCTTATCCATCAAACCCTCTTAATCTTAACTCATAAAACCATACCTCAACCCAGCTAAATCCTAATCGATCAAACCATCCCTTAGCCCCTACAAACCCTAAATCATTGAATTGTCTAACCCTCCATATCAATCCTAATCCACCAAGCCATCCATCAAACTATGTTGATCCTCCTCCACCCAACCATTCATCAACCATTATAGTCCTAATCCATTGACCAATAAAGCTCCTAATCCAAATGATCCATTTGTTAAACTTCACCAAGAAGAAAATGTTCTAGCACAAGAGGTTCCTTCAAACCAAAACCAAAGTCAAAACCAAGATGTGTGTGACCAACTCCACAACTCAAACAAGTGATTGGAAACCTTATCTACTTACATAAGTCTTCCATCACTCAAACCTTCAAATCCTAAGAAAAAATCCAATCAATCCAACTTAGCTATGAAGGATGTTATCCAAGTGCAACTAGCAAGGAAGCATAATAAAAAGTACAAATTTGGGGGGTTGAGCCATACCCATTCCTTATCAATCTTCTTCAACAAGCACATACATGTTGACATGAGAGTTACTACTTCCAAGGACATTTAAGCTATCAAAAATCCTCCTTGCATTCCCACAAATCAATCCACTCAAGAAGCTAAATGGAGGAAATCCCCCCTTTCATGTGATATAAGATCCAAGATCCATAAGCCTCATAAAATTAAAAGAAACTCCACCTATTGATACATAAAATTGAGGAACTACATTCAAGATCTAATCGATAAAGGAGACATCAAACTTAAAGGAAATTTACCCACATTGCAAGGTAAACAATTAGTGAACTATTTTTCTATTGGCACTTCAACTTAGGGTAGGAAGGCATATAAGGAGCATGATAATAATCATACTTAAGTGCATTGGATGCTAACTATTTTAATTTAATATTTTTCACATGTGACCAAAATTCCATAAAGGAAGCATACTTTTTTAAATACGTTTTTCTAAATGGGGACAATAATCCCTTGATAAAACATTTTGGATCTCATTATTGAATATTTGGTGTTACATCTTAGAACACAAGGACTCAAGTCTTACGATATAATCATGAATGTACTCATTAGACCCTTATACAAAAGAAAATAATAATCTAAACCCATAATTTTCAACCCCATATTCAAATTAAAGTGACATGCAAATTCCTTGGCCAACTATACAAGGACAAGACAAGAATAATTCTATAACATAGTCCTTCAATGTCCAAGGAAAAAAATTGATAGATAATTTATCATCATATGCACAATCTAAATATTCAACAATAAAGATATCAAATGTGTACTTGTGTCACCTTTACCATTATGCATCTCAAATTGAGGTGCTACAAAATTAAATAGTAATAATAAGACACTAACTCAAGTACATGTGGAGTATGTTGTGATTTATATATTCATCCTTATCATTCTTGTTACACATGGCATCCATTATATGCTCTACTCTATCAACCATTTCAATGAGTGTATCAAGTGTGGAAATATGGTGATATATATATATATACATGAAGAAGATGGGGTAAAAGTAATGTGGATAGTCGACATGTCATTATAAGGAGGATGTTGATTAGTGGGAGCAACACCACAAGGAAAAGAGGTACCCATGACAATGGTGGTATAGGATGAAGGAATAACACTAGTGGCATGAAATATAGGCATGAAAATAGTGGGATGGAATATTGGCATGAAATATAGACATGACACTAGTGGGATGAAATATGTGAATGCAACTAGTAAATGGGATGTAGGCATGACACTAGTGGCATGAAATGTAGGCATTCCACTAAAAGGAACATGATAATTAGGTAGAATACTAGTGAGATGAGAACAAGGCATTACAATATAGGGAGGAACATAAGGATTAGGAACAACACTATAAGGGTTAACACTAGATTTTGGAGTTATGGAAGAACCCATAGGTAAAACAATCTAACTAACAAGACCAAAAACCTTCTATGAGAGAGATGCAATAGAAAGATTTGTTATATTGCAAAAATATATTGAATATATAGAATGATATAACACAATGAGATGAATTTGATATATATGAAAGGATAAAACCCTAAATATATCTAATATTATGATAAGTGTCTTAATCCTATGATATAGACACAAAAATTTAATGACCTAAGTAAGTTTAAGTAACTAGGCATGAATAAGTCCTAAGGTGAAACTAGCTAGATAATATACCTTGTTCAAACCAACGTCCCCCCACAAGTGCAATTTAGCGAGGTACAAAACAATACATAAAAATAAAAGATGGGTCATGGAAACAAGGCCTAATGAGGTGCCCATGTATAAAATATCCATCACAACCAAAGAAAATAAGATAAAGTTGTGGAAAAATCTCCTCTCCAAAAGAGAAACAAACATGAAAAGAAAACATATACAAATGAAGGAAGGAGGACTCAAGAAGACCCTTAAGGACAACTTCTTGTACCCCAAGCATTGATCACAATTAAAGATAACAAGGTGATGCCAAAGGCTTAGCGAAGATGCTCAAAACTTGCTCCTCTATAGGAAAATAATCCAAGTTGAGATGACCGAGTAAAAGCAAAAACCTGTGTCACTTTCAGCCAACTAAATAGTTTTGAGAAAAATAGTTTTTTCCTAAAACTATGTGGACTATACATGGCACATAGAGTTTTGGATGAAACCAACTCACCAAAACATCAAAACAAAAATTTCACTGGCCTTTTAAATTGCAACTCAAGTTTGTATGCTCAAGTTTTTTCAGTAGAGGGGTTTCAGTAGAAACCTTGCACTAGCCCACTATCCTTGGCATGTCTTTGTTGGCCAATTCATCTTTAAGAAATTTGACTTCCCTTGAACATGATATTTCTTGATCCTGCATTTATTTTCCGAAAACTAAAAGAAATTTTTCACAGAGCTTGACGAAGAATCAATATTTTTATATTTTGATTAAAGTTTTAATATCGACATTTCAAAATGAGTACAGAAATGAGTTTGTTGAAACTTAAAAATGGGGCTGCAGTTAAAATTAAAGGAAAATAAGCATGTTAAAAGGTGAAAAAATAAATGGTGCAGAGGGATAAAAATCTTCCTCCAAAAAGGTATAATTTGTTTATTGAAAAAGATAAAAAATAGACAATACTTGACATCAAATGAAAACTATCAAATTTTGGTATGTTTGACTCTAACACGTTATTATGATAAAAATATACATCAATTTTTTATTTTTTCCATGCGCTAGATATTGAAGTTTTCTATTTGGGGAAAAAAATTAGGGGAAAATAAAGTTATTTTCTACTTTTTTTCTTGACATCAACTCACCACTTTTTCCTAAAAATTTTAGTAATTAAAAATCAGCTCTTAAATTTATATAAAGAATATCAAAACATTATTTCAAAAATTTGAAAAATTACAAAAATAAACTTCATCAATAGTTCTACATTCCATTAGTTTACATCATTTTGAAATTCAAAACATAAAGATCACTTTTATGTGGTCAAAGTTGAAATTTTTTGTTTGTGTTGGTTGTTGAACCTTTATAAAAGTGTGACACATGTTTGTACTTTTACCCAACCATCTTAGATGAGTTGTCGAATGAAGTGCATGTGGATCTCAATATGCTTAGTCCACTGATGTTCCATTGAATTGTGAGAAATATGAATGCCACTTTGATTATCACACCAAATAGTGGTTGGATTATCAAGAAGAAATCAAATTTTTATCACCAACTATCGAATCCAAAGAGCTCTGCATCTATATATGATAATTTGTAATAGTATATTTCTTCTTGTAATACCATGCAATGGGGCCAAAACCAAGGAAAAAAACCAAAAGTAGACTTCATATCATTGGTATCACCAATAATTAGAGTCAATGAAGTTGACAACCCAGGAGTCTCTTGATATATATTGAATTCCAAAATGTTAGATGCTCTAAATACATTTCAAAATATGTTTGTTAACCTTCCAATGAATCTCATGTGGATATTGAGAGAAATGAGAGAAAAGGACAACCACAAAAGAAACATTAAGATGGGAATATGTTAGGTACAAAAGAGTTACAACCAAATTACATGTACAATATGGAATCAACTATAGGAGTGATGCAACTAGAAGACAATACAACACCTGACTAAAATGGAGTGGGGGCAGACTTGAAATCGAGAATGATAAATCTCTAAAGTAAATCAAGAGAATACTTCTATTAGAAAATGGAAACACCTCTTAAGACTAAATAACCTGTAAATCAAGAAAGTAGTGTACAAGTCCAGTATTTGTCATATCAAACAAGTCTATCAATGCTTGTACCCTCTAGATCATGGAAGATAAAATACCTATAAAAATCAAATAATCCACATATCATGTCCCTATCTCTAAGTATAAAGTATGTGATTAGAATGACATCTAGTGAATCCATAAGAAATAAAGAAATGATCCATGTTCTCATACAAATCTTGAGGGGCTTGTTTGAGACCATATAATTACCAAAGAACCATATAATTACCAAAGAAGCTTACAAATAAGTGAAGAGTCTTTTGTAAAATTTGGAGGCTACTTTATATAAATCTCATGAATATCATAATGTCAAAAGATACTATTCATATTCATTTGATAAACTAACCATCATTATGATGTAGCAAGTGAAAGTAAAAGACAAATGGAATCTATCTTGGTAGTAGGAGAAAATGTCTTATAATAGTCAATGCCCTAAACTTGAAAAAACCCCTTAGCTATAAGATGTGACCTGTACTTATTAATAAAACTATCAATTTCATTTTTGATGCAATACATCCACTTGCACTGAACCAAATTTCTTCCTTTAGGAAGAGAAATTGATTCCCAAGTATAATTCTTCTTCAAAGAAGAATACTCCTCTACCATAACTGTGCCTCACTTAGGGGAATATCTGCCACATCTAAAAACTTTAATAGACCATCCAAAATGGAATTAATCAAAATATTAACACTTTATTTTTATGAGCAAGTATGACAATAATTTTAAAAATCACTAGCTAAAGATCCTTGACTACTTCAAAAGTAGTGCAAGCCCATTAGGAAAAGTCTATGTAACTAGGTGAAGATTTTGGAACAACATCCTTGATGCAGGAGCATCCTTGGTTCTTGGAAATCTTGCATCAACCAAAAAATATTTTCCTTTCAATTTTGTTCTTGTTTTGTTCTTTCTCAGTTCATGTTGGTGGATTCATCACCTTTTCTCACTAGACCTTGTGGATCTCTACATACATCATGGACATGTTAATTTTCCTTATTCCAAGATCTGAGCGAGATTGGATCATTTTCTAGAAAGTTATCAATTTTGGACTTCATGACAGTTTCTTGAACCGTCACCGGAATAGTTTTCAAGCCTAACGGCTAAACTGATAGTTTGTGGATCATTCCCATGACTTGTGGATCTTAACGATGTGATTTTAAATGTTCCTTGGAGTGTCCACGACCTTCATTATAGTTCCACACTTCGTCTTATGCACCCGTTGATGGAGTAATTCAAATTTGGAGGCCGACTTGTTCATGCACCCATTACATTTTCTTTCATTGGAAGATGTAATGATCTTTGGCCAACACAGATGTTTCTAGAATTGCAGATATAGTATAAATCTTGTAATAGATCATTAGAATAGGAAGTGAATAGATAGATAAGTTTGGATTAGATTTGTAAGATTTCAACTCACATATAAGAGCATATAGGAATGATTTATTATTGAGCATGTTCTATCAGACCTGTGAGCCGAATCTGTAAGCTTGGATGTTGTCAACCGAATGTAATTGAGATTTCTATTAATGAGAATGTTTTAATCTGCATTTTCCTCCATATTTTGTGTTGCTTTCATTGTGTTACTCCTACTGCACGGTCCAAATTGTTCTCTTTGAGGACCCTCCTACCGTGGCTACACTAGATTGGTATCAAAGCGAGCTTCAATCCATGTGAGGTCAACAGAATTTGCAGACTCTTGTAAAAGATTTCTTGTGGGGTGGTGGATTGTGGATCTAACCTACAGCTGTAGAAGACTGTTGTAAACATGGTTGGAAGAAGAAATGTTAGAGGAAATGGAGCGCGTGGAAATGCATACCAAGCTATAATGGAGATGCTAAGAGGAATTGTTGCTAGATTAGATGCAGTTGAAATGGCCTAGAGAAGAGGTCGACTAGTTGATGATGTGAGTGATGAAGAGGTAGAAGTTCAAGAAGGAGGAAGAGAATAGCAACCTAGCCTATATTGATAGAGTATACTGAGGAGTTCTATAAGTTGAGTATCATATCTAGTCATTTGGAGGATGAGATGGAGCAAGTAGTAAGATATGTGAATGGTTTGAGGTCATCTCTATAGGATGAGATTAGTTTGATCAAGTTGCAGAATGTGGAAGAGGCATATCAGTGTGCCCTAAAAGCATAAGAGAAGTTGAATAAGAGACATGAGTAGAGACAAAGAGGAAGAGGTGGAAGATTTCAAAGAAGAAGAACTTTTTCTAGAGGAGGAAGAGGACCTTTTCTAGATCAAAACAAGGATAAGGAGGTTAGTAAGAATGATAATACATATCAAAAAAGTGATGGAAACTCATACAGAAGAAGGGGATATGGTGGTTACCGAAACAAAGGATATAGAAGAGATGATAGAGGACAAGAGAAAAGGGTATTTAGAGGAACTTGTTATAAATATGGTGGAGAAGGACATAGAGCATTTGAATGTAATCAAGGAGAGATGAGAAAAAAGATAGAGAATAATAGAAGAACAACCTTTGTTGAGGAAGATCATGTTGGATCATCTAACAAACTGGAAGAAGGAGGAGTGTTGGTAAACATAAGAGTATTGTGTTAGAGTGAGTTGGAGTAGGAACCGTTGTAGAGGAAGAATTTTTTTCGGATAAGATGCAAGGTAGTTGGTAAATGTTGCAAGGTGATAGTTGACAGTGGAAGTTCTGAGAACCGGCTTTTTGAAGAGATGGTGACTAAGTTGAAGTTGGAAAGATTGAAGCACCCAAAGCCCTATCAGATAGCATGGATACAAGATGAACATAAGATTCTTGTAAGTGAACAATGTTTGGTGAAATTGAAGATAGGAAATTACCATGATGAATTTTTGTGTGATATCATGCCTATGGATATATGTCATGTTTTGTTGGGAAGGCCTTGGCAGTATGAAAGATAGGCTATTCATGATGGAAAGAAGAATATATATACTATTGTTGCTAATGGGATGAAGCAGATTTTGTTGCCATTGGAAGATGTTCCTACAGTTGAAGTTTGTAAGAATGCTAGGGTTTGTCTAGTTGACGGAGGGAGATTCCTTGATGAATTGAGACATGAGTATGTGTGTTATTCCTTAGTTCGTAAGAAGGCTGAAGATTTGAAGCATGTGGAAGAACACCCAGAAGAGATAAAGGAGTTGCTGATAGAATATGAGGAGATCATTTCAGATAATGTACCTGATGGATTACCACCTGTGAGGAGTATTAGTCATTGCATGGATTTGATTCCTAGAGCTAGTTTTCCTAATAAAGTAGCACGCTGGATGACACTTGCAGAGAATGAAGAATTGAATAGACAAGTACAAGAATTGTTAAAGAAAGGTTTGATCAGAGAGAGCTTAAGTCCATGTGCAGTACCTATTGTATTGGAACCTAAGAAGGATGGAGAATGGAGAATGTGTATGGATTCAAGAGCCATAAATAAGATCACGATGAAGTATATATTTCCTTTACCCCAAATGGATGAAATTATGGATTGTTTGAGTGGAGCCAGATACTTTAACAAAGATAGATTTGAAGAGTGGATATCATCAGATCATAATCAGAGAAGGGGATGAGTGGAAAACAACATTTAAGACAAATGAAGGATTTTATGAGTGGTTGGTGATGCCTTTTGGATTGACAAATGCACCGAGTACTTTCATGAGATTGATGAATGAGGTATTGAAGAAATTCTTGGGTAAGTTTGTGATTGTTTACTTGGATGACATCTTGATTTTCAGTAAGAGTAGAGAAGAACATTTGTTTCATATCAGACAAGTTCTGTAGAGCTTGAGAGAGGAGCAATTGTTGATAAACATTAAGAAATGTAGTTTCATGAAGGAGGAATCAGTATATCTGGGATTTGTGATATATGTGGAAAGATTGAAGATGGATCCTGAGAAGGTTAGAGCAATTGTTGAGTGGCCTACACCTGAAAGCATTAGAGAGGTAAGATATTTTCATGGCTTGGCCAGTTTCTACCGAAAGTTCATTAGGAATTTAAGTTCTATTTGTAGCCCTATGACATAAACAATGAGAGGAGATAGAAATGATTTTAGATGGACATCTGGAGCAGATCAAAGTTTTGAATTGTTGAAGCAGAAGGTGATTGAGCAGCCTGTGTTGGCTTTACCAGATTTTACTAAGGTATTTCAAGTAGACTATGATGCAAGTGGAAATGTAATTGGAGCAGTGTTGAGTCAAGAAGGAAGACCTATAACTTATTTTAGTGAAAAGTTGAATGATGCTAGGAGAAGATATTCAGTGTATGATCAAGAATTTTATGCTATAATTCAAGCCTTGAAGAAGTGGAGACATTATTTGTTGCCTAAGGAGTTTGTGTTGTATACGGATCATCAGGCATTGCAATATTTGAACAGTTAGGGTAAATTGAATCAAAGACACATGAGATGGGTGAAATTCTTGCAGAGCTACACTTTTTTTTTGAAGCATAGGAGTGGAAAGTCAAATAGAGTTGTTGATGCATTGAGTAGGAGAAGGAATTTTCTGATAGAGATGAGAGTGGAGGTATTAGGCTTTGATGAGTTGAAGAACTTGTATAAGGAAGACCCGAATTTTGCAGAACCTTGGAAAGCTTGTAAGGAACCAGTTTTGGAGGATAGAAGCTAGTGGTTGGATTATTTCATTCAAGAGGATATGTTGTTTAGAGGTAATCAGTTATGTATACCCCAGAGTTCAATGAGGGAACACTTGGTGAAAGAAAAGAATAGTGGAGGATTGGAAAGACATTTTGGAATTGATAAGACAATAGCATTAGTGAGTGAGAATTATTTTTGGCTATAGATTCATAAGGATGTTAGGAGATTTGTGCAGAGTTGTAGAGTTTGTCAAGTTGCAAAAGGGAGTAGTCAGAATGTTGGATTGTATAAGCCTTTGACAGTTTGGGAGAGACCTTGGGAGGATATCAAAATGGATTTCATACTTGGATTGCCAAAGAAAAAGAGTTAATGATTCAATATTTGTAGTAGTAGATAGATTTTCTAAGATGGCACATTTCATACCTTGTAGGAAGACAACAGATGCAGTGCATGTAGTAGACTTATTTTTCAAGGAAGTGGTCAGATTGCATGGATTACCTAGGAGTATTGTTTCAGATAGAGATGTAGAGTTTGTTGGTTACTTTTGGAGGAAACTTTGGAAGAAATTGAAGACAAATTTGAAGTTTAGTTCTACATTTCACCCATAGACTGATGGATAGACATAAGTAGTGAACAAGAGCTTGGGGAATTTGCTGAGATGTTTGGTTGGAGAAGCTGGAGAGTTGAAATTTAGTCACAGCACAAACAAAGTTTGCATCTATTGTCAGACAGAATTATAGGAAAAACCTTTTGGGAATTTATTCTGAGTTCACAAGAGGTATATCGGAGTTAAAGGAACATGCATTATGGAAGATACAAATTAGAGAATTTTGCAAAACATGAAGAGGTACATACTCAAGTGAAACAACAATTCAGAAGACATAGACAGAAATTATAAAGAAGCAGTAGAAAGAGGAGACATAAAAGGAGTTCAAGAAGTTAGGAGATAGGAGTGATAGTATATTTAGGGAAGGAAATATTTCCAGTTGGGACATACAACAAGCTAAATATGAGGAATTTTGGACCTTGTAGGATCTTGAAGAAGTTTTATTCAAGAAATGCATACGAAGTGGAGTTACCAGAAGGTATGGGTATATCACCTATATTCAACATTGCAGACCTACATCAGTATTATGAAGGAGAATTCAATGAGGATAGTACAGTGGAATTGGAGAATCAGTTTCCTAAACAACAGCCAGATGAGATTGAGGAAATTCTGGATATCAAAGATGAGAGGAAGACTTGTGGAAGACAATATAAAGAATATCTTGTGAAGTGGAGAGGTAGACCAGTGGAGGATTCTTCATGGATTTCTTAGGCTGAGGTAGACTATCTTGGTTTTCCTTTGGCCCCTACAAAGTAAGGGACTCACTTTTAATTAACCCTGGGTGTTTGATGCAAGAGCATCCTTGGTTCTTGGCAATCTTGCATCAACAAAAAAATATCTTCCTTTCAGTTTTTTTTCTTGTTTTGTTCTTTCTCAGTTCATGTTGGTGGATTCATCACCTTTGCTCACCAGACCCTGTGGATATCTACGTACATCATTAACATGTTCATTTTCCTTATTCCAAGATTTGAGTGAGATTGGATCATTTTCCGGCAAGTTATCGATTATTGATTTCATGACAGTTTCTTGAACCGACACCGAAATAGTTTTCAAGCCTAACGGCTAAACTGATTGTTTGTGGATCATTCTCGTGACTTGTGGATCTTAACAGTGTGATTTTAAATGTTCCTTGGAGATTCCCTGACCTTCATTATAGGTCCACACTTCATCTTATGTACCTATTTATGGAGTAATTCAAATTTGGAGGCCAACTTGTTCATGCACCCGTTACATTTTCTTTCATTGGAAGATGTAATGATCTTTGGCTGACGTGGATCTTTCCAGAATTTCGGATATAGTATAAATCTTGTAATAGATCATTAGAATAAGAAGTGAATAGATAGATAAGTTTGGATTAGATTTGTAATATTTCAGCTCACATATAGGAGCATATAGGAATGATGTATTATTAAACATGTTCTATCAGGCATGTGAGCCGAATCTGTAAGCTCGAATGTTGCCAGCTGAATGTAACTAAGATTTCTATTAATGAGAATGTTTTAATCTACATTTGCATCCATATTCTGTGTTTCTTTTGTTTTGTTACTCCTGTTGCATGGTCTGGATTGTTCTCTTTGAGGACCCTCCTGTCGTGGCTGCACCAATCCTCATCATCAAGAAATAAGGAATCCTCAAGAGAGGAAGGAGTAGAAAATGAGGGAGAATCTTGTGATGGGGAATCCAATGAAGGAAAAATCTCATAAATCTAGAAATATTACTTGAAGAAGACATCTTTAGAAACAAGATCAAATAACCTACATGCATTAACATCCTCACAATAGCCAAAAAATATGTGTGGCTAATTTTCCTCTCCACAGATTTTCACTGACCATCTAGAATGAATGCCCAAGCTCACTACTGAATACCATGAATGGAATAAGTCTGGCTTGATAGGTGACTGAGCCTCTTCAAGAGTCATATTGTGTATTGTATTATGAGGCATGTGATTCTATATGTAATAGGTAGAATTAATTAATTCATCCCAAGAATTAGATTACATGGTTTTGACTAAACCATACAGTTTTCCATCTCTCATATAGTTATAGAAATTACACCCATGTATATTTGGAGAAATCATCAATGAAAGTGAGCACATACTTGAACTTTTGAAAAGGAGAAAAAATGACATTAGATCACTATATAGAAACTCTAAAGATGCCTTGGCACCTTCCCTTTAGAAAAATAATTATTTTGATGTTTTCCAAGTACACTAACTTGACAAACTCTCTTAGTGCATGAAACCTTGGGTACCCCTATCACTCATTTATGTGTCTTCATCTAATGTAGATACCTATAATTGACATGATAAAATGAGTCATGTTGAATCTTGTTTTTGGAATCTACATGTGTTATAAGAGATGATCCTAATTAAGTTTCAAAACCATCAAAATTCATCAAAATTCTATAAGTGATATGCATAATCAACAATCCCTAAAGACAAAGCAATCTTGGGATCATGAAACTATTGAATAGCCACATCATGAGTAGAGAACTCAATTGTCTTACTAATGATATAGTGACAAATCTTATACATTGAAATAAAATTGAATAAAATATTAGAAACCAAAAGTACATCCTGAATACAACTATCCTCTAATTGAACAATACCCAATCACAATATTAAAAATTGTGTAGAATCCCCCACTACAATATAAAAGTGATGTGGCAATGCCTTGTGAATGTGTCATTTAATGAGAAGATCTTGAGTCAAGTATCCAACTTTTTGTACAAGAAAAAGCCCATGTAGAAATGGTGTGCCCTTTACTTGTACCTATGAAGGAGACCTAGAGGATGCAATGTGATGGTGTTGCATTACCTCTTCTAAAGCCTCTAATCTCTTCTAATATTTGGTTATGTCATCCCATTTTTCCACAAAAAGAACAAGGATATCCTAATTTCTTCTTTGTCTTGGAGGAAGAGTTTCAAGACTTGGAAGAGTTGTCATTTTTGGAAGTGAATTGGTTTTTCTTATTTGATTTTTATTTTGGATTCTAGAGGGATCTCACCACTTGATCCAAAATCTATCTTATCTTATCTTATGTTTTTTCTCTCCTTTCCCTTTGGGTGGCTGGCCACTAATGCCTAGTTATTGAAACTTGAAATAACATTAAACTAGACTAACTTTGCCTATTCTTATGTTAGATGATGACAAAAAACCCCTAAAGTGGGCATGGTGAAAACATCACCAAGTGCATCTGTAGTAGAATAAGAAGTATAAAATACCTAAAATGGGCCTTCAAGCTTAGATAAAATTAGCCTTGTTAGTATTTCCATTACCACAACCCTACAATAGTGACCTTGGTGGCTTGAATTTGACAAGAAAGTCCCTTGTGGAGGAGGAGGAATTTAATGCTAATGTAGTTAATTATATCTCAATTTGAAGTGCTTGAAACTCATTAGATGTACTAAAATTTTCCTTGTACTTATTCAATATCTTCTAAGGTGTTTTGTAAGACTTAATATCAAAAATAATAATATATATGAAACATATAGTGATATCAATTCTATGGCCTCATCCATATTGTTTATGCATGCAAATTTATCATATTATTGAGTGAGCTCAAGTGTCATATCATTCAAGGTAGACCATAATCCCTTAAACATGAGCAATCTAGTCATTTGTGGTTTCCAAGTGTAGTAATATGTAGTGTAAGATGCTCAATAGAAGATATTTCCACCATTTTGAATAGTAATTAAGAGAGAACAAAATTATATTTAATATGTAACAATTGATATTGTTGGTGTAAATAGGTAATTTTCCTAACTATTTATTAGTGGGGTCCTATTTACATGTTAAGTCCACTTAGGTCCTACACATATTTAAGTTGTTTAGATAAGATTTTATCTTTTATTAAATATTAGTGTCCTAGGTCATTTAATGATGGCTCATGTCATTTAATGTTTTGCATTGGTACTTCATCATACCTTATCTATATAAGTAAGGTCATTGTACACTTTTGCATGATGCATCATCATCAAACTTAATAGATCTTAATATCAACCAAGCTCATTTCTTGCATGCTCTCTTGTAGAAGGTTTTCATTTTTTTTTACAGGTGGTCCCACGATAGAGCTAATTTTCAGCTCCTACATAGTATCAACGCATGACCTTGTAAATTCCTTTTTAGATTTGAGGGAAGAGCTATTTCTAGTGAGATATCTTGGTGAATTTTAGTAAGGTTGAGTATGCTCTTGTCTTGCACCCTATAGCGATTTGAAGAATAAAAAAAACTAGTTTTGGAGTTTCGTCTATGTGAGTTTTATTGCAATTTAATTTTAGTGCATGTTGGAGGTAATTAAGCTCATGATTGTGTCTAGGGAATCAGAGAAAGTCAAGATTAGATTTTGTTTCATCAAAATCTGACATATTTTACCAAATCTATGAGGATTTGAAGTTGGGAGGTAGTTACTATATCTGAGAGGTAGCTAATTTTTTGGAGCATATTGAACCAAAATTGACCCTGCCATTGCATCCAAAAGGTGCCAAAACCCTCATTTTTATATAAAATACTTCATATTTGCAAGATTTTTTTGAATTTTTTTAAAAAATTTCAAGCGAAGTCCTATCTTAAATTTGACAACCAAATGATTGTCATGGAAGACTATGTTAAATTTGATGCTAACACAACCATCATACCAGTGCTTAGCTTTATCCACCAAATTTTGGTCACATGGGGTGACCACCTGCCAATCCTTAGGGGGCTTAATTTCCCCCCCTTGAGCCTTAATTAGGCAATTTTTTTAAAATCATCATAACTTTTGACTCGATTATTAGATTTTTGAAAACAAGATATCATTGGAAATATGGTTTCGATTACTTTCTAATGGTCTTGGTATTATTATCATATTTTAATCTTGGAATATTTTATTACTGTTTGAAGTCAAATCTTTTATTTGGACCTCCGAGCTCATAATTTTTTGCTTGGATCTTCATTTTTCATGATTTTTGCAGCATTAGAAAGGTATCAAGGAGCTTTATCATTGTGCACATGTACTTTTCCAAATTTATCCCCCGGTATCATTTATTCATATTTTTACATATTTACATTTTGGTTAATTACTTGGACATCTTGACTCTTGGAGAGGTTCTTTTTTTGGGTGGAGAGCTTCATTGTAGTATACATCATGTTTGGGGTTTCTAATTGCTATGAAGGTTTTAGTCTTTGTAATTTTAGAGATTTATCATACTTCATTGTGGGGTTTTCATTTCATCCTTCTCTGATTATGTTAAAAATGGGAAACTATAAACAATGGAGAGATGACATCATAAAATATCTTCATTGGCTTCATTTGTTACCACATTTGTATGGTCTTGTTCCCCCTCTAGGTAGTGGTAGTAAGAAATTTTCTTGGAATTGCAAAATGGAACATGCATTAGGAGTTATTGTTATGCATGTTGATGATGAAATTTTGAATGCTATTGTTCATTTTGAGTGTTCTCATACTATTTGGACTAAAATTTGGGAGATATATGGAGATCTTGATACTCAACCATTTCTAGATGATCTTATTTTAGATTATCTCGTGCCTCTTAATTTTTCAAAATGGATATACCCTATGATTGTGATACTATTTAGGAGTTTGAATATTTGGAGTTCTTTGAATAGTCAAATGAGGATGATGAGGTTTCTTCAAATATTCCTCCTTCTCCTTCAAAGATAGTTATTGATCCTCCACCTTTAGTGATTCCTTGTGCAAATTCATTGATTGAGGCTCCCATCATTCCTATTCAATAGGAACATTCATCTATTGTTGGTGATTCATTGATAATTTTGAGTGTTTAATTCCAACAAGTATCTAATTATCTTCCTAATTGGGATTCCTATATATATCAAACATTACATCTTTGTTTGTGGAATCTCACATTTCAAATTTAGAGGACACATTTGAGGGGTTATATCTCCTATTTGATGATAGAAATTGCACTGCTATTGTCAAACCATCATTTTCTTTAGATATTGTTCAACATCAGTTTCCACATAGTCCTAGTTTATCACCTTCTTCATTGTTTGGGCTTGTACCTGATTTGATTGTGGCATCATCATCTTCATTGAACAAGGAGATACATGCATAAATTTTAGAGACATCATCATACATGTTTATGCTTCTTTCTTTCAATTTCTATTTGGAATGGGGAAGCATTCCTACATTTGTACTTGGTTTTGTTTCTTCCAAAAGGGAGACAAGTTGTTTATCGAAATCGGATCATGTTTTGTCTTCAAGAACTTACCATTTTTGCATGAGATTACACATTATGGGGGGGATACATAGTCTCTTTATTTTCCTCTTATAAGGATTCATTGATTGTATATTCATGATGGATGTTGTACTTGGGGGTATCATTGAGTCTTCTATGCATCGTCCTTTTTTATATATTTTCTCTCTTTTGGAGAGGGGTTTTTTCGCATGTGGGTTTTCTCTCTTTCTTCGTTTGTAAGAGATCATTTGTACATGGGTACCTAATGGCCTCATTGCTTGGACCCATCCTTTCATCCTTGCATCATTTGCATAATAATTGATTCTCCCTAAGTTGCACTTAAGGGGGTATTAGTATGAATAGGTAATTTTCCTAACTAGTTATAAGTGAGGTCCTATTTACATGTTAAGTCTACTTAGGTCCTAGACATATTTAAGTTGTTTAGATAATATTTTATATTTGATTAAATATTAGTGTGATAGGTCATTTAATGATGGCTCATGTCATTTAATAATGACAAAAGTCATTTAATATTTTGCATTTGGTACTTCATCACACCTTGTCTATATAAGCAAGGTCATTGTACCATTTTCATGATACCTCATCATCATATTTAATAGATCTTAATATCAACCAAGATCATTTCTTACATACTCTCTTGTATAAGGTTTTCATTGTTTTTGCAGGTGGTCTTAGGATAGAGCTAATTTTAATCTCCTATAGTTATTTTACTAAACCCTCAATATATCGTAGGGCTAAAATTTAATCATTCACAACAAGAAAAACATTTTTTTGTAATTTTTCACAAGAATATAGAAAATTGAAAAAGAATAACTTCAAACTAAAATTACAAATACCTTAGGTAAAATATAGAAAACAATAAGTGGATGGATACACAAGGATTATAACCATCTTTGTGACACCTATTTATTTGTGAAAAATTGATACCATAAGCCCAAGTTATGTCTCTTGGAAAAAGGTCCTCTTGTAGGGCTTGTAAAAAACACACAAAATTTTGGGTGTTGGTCACCCACGAGACCAAGTACTAAGGACTTGGGGGCTAACAATTGTGTCAATGGCATGGTTGAGTTTTTAGGGCATAATGATGACAATATATAGTGGTGCTTCTAGTGACATGACTTGCAATGTAAGCCCATTTTGACCTATGTGTGATTAGGGACTAGCCCTTATGACTACT
>VDFB02352421.1:0-14834 GCA_007258455.2 Sequoia sempervirens | reverse complement strand
TAAATCATTCAACCTTATCTTGCATCATCCATTTAATTATATAAACCAGGACTTTATTTAATTAAATCTCCAAATGCATATTCCATCCTTTTCTGATTTAAATAAATCAAATATTTAAGTCCTAAAAGTAAAAATCATCCTAATCATCATTAAGTTAACCTAATCCCTAATTAGCTAACCTAACCACCATCCACATCCTCCTAGAATAATCCCACTTGCAAACTAATCAATTTGATTTATTAAATTCTATATTTCTTTCAACATGGCATTTATGGGGAATATTCCCTCAAGTTTGAAAATGATGACAAGTTGACTTGTCCCCTCCAACATTGCATTAATTTCTCATTTTCATGTCCCCCTCTCAAAATTTATTGCACAAATTTGAATTTGAAACTCCCTCTCTTGGGCACATTTCCCAAATCTTGCACATCCCTCAACCTATGGCAACTTGACAAGTGGCCTCCTTTCATTGGTTTACATTTAGTCCCCCATTCATCCATTTGGCCAATCTCTCATCAAGAAAATCTATAAATAAAGGCCTTAATCTTCATCAATCCATCCACAACTCTTATGCAAAGTTACTCTCTTGGTTTGAGAACTAATTTTGCTCTTCATCTCCATTGCATCTTATCATTTCAGTTTTTGAGCAAGGATTGGGAAAGGTTCATTTGCACATTTGACACCAATCCAATATGGAATAGGTACCTTGTTTTGCTTCTACATGTTTATTTGATCTTCTTGGTTATTTTTTTGCATCTTTGAAGCATGGCATTGTTATTTCATAGAGGTATTCATAGATTTGCATATGTAGACTAACCCCACTAATGAATGTTTAAGATTGGTTCATTCGCAGATTTATAGTGCTTCAATGTGGCGCTAGAAGGAGGGCTGAGTCTCATTTTCAATCAGTTTTTTTCAAAAATTATGCGTTTTTATTCATACACAAAAAATTCCAACGTTGGGAGCTCGGTAATACGGCTGTTTTGTTTCACCAGGCTGAAGTAAAGTGATACGCCTGTAGCTTCGCTTAAAAGCACAAACTTCTGGCCATTGCTTTCGTCCCACAAAATATTTAGATTCTAACTCTTGGACTCATTGTTTACAAGACTTTTTGATTTTAAAAATAAAAGCGGCGTTGGAAGAAACGCAACACTGGGAAAAAATTGCGACTCAGTTGAGCTATTTATCCCAACACAGAGCGTCGCTGACTGGTAAGCAGAGCTGTGAGGGCACCACTCAAAAACCAAACTGCAACGCCATTGTGAGTTGTGACGCTGGGAGACAGTAAAAAGGGAAAATTTGATTTTAACACGTGCTTTTGATTTATGATTAATTTATGTTCTATTTTCTGGTTTTGAACTTTTGTATTTTCCATAATCTGACTGGTTTTTCTCACTTGTAGGTTGGAAATCGAAAACAAGGGAAGAAGGAGCATGATGATGATATTTTGTCCAATCAAAGTGTTTTTAAACACTTTAGTGTTTGTTTAACACTTCTTTAAGAATTTGTTATCTCTTCTTTCTTAGGACACTAATCTTCCTTTGGGTTTAAAAAGAATCTTTTTGTTTATTTCTTGCAAAGGGACTAAAACGAACCTTAGGATCACAACTTACTAGATTTTGTTTCTTCGATTAACAAATTGAACAAAATGTCTTCCACTTGTGATTTGGTGCTTAAAACGAACTCACATTTTGCTTTGGGGATTTAAAAAGAACAAGTGTAACTTTGTTTTTATGAGGGCTTACTTAAACTAAAGCCATTGAAAAAGGACGTATGCGCTTCTCTCGCGCTTCATAGCGATCTTGAGAATCAAAAGGCCTTTTTCATGACTTTAAGGTGAGACAAAGCAATCACCTCCACACTTTGATTTGGGTTTAAAATTGAACATCTTGTGCGAGTGTGAGTGGGGGCATTGTTGTGTATATTCTCTCTCCTTGTTGCCAACAAGGATTGATCGAGTTACGAACATTGTTCTTTATTCGCTTTTGTTTATCCTAGAGGGCCTGCCTTGGGGAAAAAGTACTCACCCAAGGGAACGACTCAACCGGTAACACTCTAAAGCCAAGAGTATTTCCAACCGGGATATAAATTTGGATATTGGAAGAAACGCCAATATCACGCGGTTGATTCCGACAAGATGGATCTGAAAGGGGACTCTTGCCGTATGGGTCAATCTCCATGAACGGAAAGTCCTTACTAAAACCCATGTGCTAGAATTTGCCAAAATCCTTTTATCTATTTGTTGGTGCAGAAACGGTCATTCAAACACCCACACTTTCTGGTCTTCTAGTAGAAATGATAGGCTTATGCCATGGGAGTTTCATGAGTGTTGATCTTGGTTACATTATAAGTGAGTGTCGTGGAGGCCGGTGGGGTCAGAAAGCATCCTAACAATTCGCTAGAAGATAGCGTAGCTGGACTTGTCAAGTGGGAATCAGCAAATGTTGTCTTTATCCATAGGATTGTACTTATTCTTGGGTTACAAAATGCATTGCTTGATCGAAAACATTATGGAAACAAACACTTAAACCTCATCCAAATTTCAAACCCTTTTGAGGACAAATACAATTGACTCAATCCATATGTTATTGCTTTCCCTTGGGATTTACGTCCTTAGAGGTTTCTAAACATTGGATTATATCTCAATTTGTCTCCTTAAGTAAACAATAGGAAAACCCTTGCCTTAAGTTCATTGAATTTCCACATAACATATCTTGTGGGGTTTGAAGAAATTAAGACATTGGACATCTTAGTTTGAAAACCTAATCAAAGAAAGTGTTTTTGGTAAAATAAAGACATTAAGCAAAGGTAAGCAAAATGAACCTTCATATGTGTTGAAGACTCCCAATCCCAAAGCAAAAATCATTGGTTGGAAATCTGAAAATGAATGTTCAAATGAAATCATTTCTTGGTCACAAACGTCTTTAGGAAGCATTTGCATGCTCTTCAATACCTAGGTCTAGGAAAACAAAGTGTCCCTTTTAGGTTCATCTTAGGATCAAAGCAAATCAAAATATTTTTCATCCATCCTCCAAAACATCAAAACAAAATCATCTCACCATCACCTTTTGGAAAATCTTGAAATCATCCTTAATACTAGGCTTTGTGGAAAAATCAAAATCATTGAGACTAAATCCTTGAAAACATTATCAAAATCACCTTTGGCTAGGTATGTGTAGATGCATCATTTTGCATATGCTTAGTCAAAGTTATCCAAATCATCTTGTCTAGCTTAGTATATGTTGATGAATCCTTCTTCATATACTTAGTGAAACGATCATCTTGTTTGAATAGGTGTGGGTAGATGCATCCTTCTCCTTGCACATAATCAAATCATCATCCTTTGAACAAAGCTATCCCTTAGATCATCATCCAACATCTTAGGGTCCTTTTGTTCAAAAATCCAAATCAAAAGAAAATCAAAATCAAAATCAAGGAAAAAATCTCAAAACCAAAAACAAATCAAAACCAAAATCTGCAAAGCCTAAAAGCCTAGTATCTCATTCAAGATTTATCAAAAGCCAAAAACATCCATATCATCCATCCCTAAACATCATCATCATATCATCACCTTTGATCCTCAAGACATCCTAAAACTTTCTACTTTGGGGCATAAAATAAAGATCAATCCAAAGAATCAAGAGATTCATTTCCCATATTCTCGAAGATTGATTCTTGTTTTATGGTTCTAACTAGATCTCAATACAAGAAGAGTATGGAAGCCAACAAAGAAACACCCGCTTCAAGTTATCTTAGCCAAACGAACGCAAAAATGAATCTTGTTGAATCAAGTAATTCGTTGACCCTCTCATCATCGCAAAATCCACATTGACCCTCTCATCATCGCAAAATCCACAAGAAGAAAACCAAGGAGAGGACCTTACCTTTGGAATGTCTCAACAGGAAATGATTGAAATGCTCCAAAATCTGGAAAACCATAGAATCATCAACATCATGATGAGGCTCAACCCTTCGTTATACATGCTCGAGCTAGCAAAACAAGGGGCCAAGTTACCTTCAGATTTTGATGTGAGTACCATAGTGGAGACATCTTTTCCTCCAATCTCATCCACCATCCCCATTTCATCTACACCTCCATCTCAAAACATCACGCAAAACATTTCGCAAATCACAACATCGCTGGCTCCAACCCAACCCAATGTTAACAAGGGAAATACATTTCTCAATGCTCTTCAAGCACATCCCCTTGTTAATAATCAAAATTTGGATGCAAACACCACCTTGGAACAAAACATACCCCAAAACCCATTACACAAAAATGTTCCTCTCACCTTCCATCAAGATCCATCATCATCATTTTTTCACGCAACACCTCAAACACCTCTTCTCACAAATTCACAAGAAGAGAGAGATATGTTTGGACCAAGGGGGCATCTTCGATACCACAACACAACTCACACCCCTTACATTTCCACCACTTCCACCATTACCATTATCATCCACACCACTCCTTGGTTTAGGGCTCCCCCCTCTCCCAAATATCAATTAAACCACTATCCCAAATATCAATAAAAGCATTACATCAAACACTCAAAATTTGTCGTTGATATTGCAACAACAAACGACAAATACACAAGAAAATGCAACATCATCAAACACCCCCTTAACATCACAAAGCATGGTCTCTCAAGGACCAACCATATCAACAGCACCATCCATCACTCAAAACACCAACACGACATTATCAAACACCATTCCAAATCCACCACCACCTCCACCACCTCCAACTTTCACCACATCAAGCCAATACAACGCGGCATTACATGCTGCTTTCCAAAGAGGATATCAACAAGTTCAGAAACTAAAAGCTGAACAACTAGCCGCTCAGCAAGCTGCTCAAGCTGCGCAAGCTGCCCAAGCAGCCCAAGTCGCCTTACAAGAGCAACAAGCCCAAGCATTATTGCAACAACAACAACAACAATCCACCCAAGCTACACAAGCCGCACAAGCATTACAAGCACAAAGCACAAGGCTCAAGCTGACTCTGTTAAAAGCGACAAATGAAAAGTAGCACAAACACTGAAATTACAGAAAGCAAGTGCAAGCCCAATATCAGGCACAACAAGCTCAATATCAAGAACAACTTCTTGCACAAAGACAAGCAGCACAAATTTAAGCATATCAGCAAGCACTAAAGCAATACCAAGAGTAGCAAGAAGCGGTAAATTGTTGGCCAACAACAAGCATTGTTGAACAATAACAAAAGCACAACACGCGTTGTTGGAGCAACCAGCAGCTGCAACAACAACTAAATCTGGCATAGTAACAACAAGATCAACAATAGCGTTGTTCATACAAAGATGGAAGCCTACCTCGCTCTGAACATCTGAATACCATCAAAATGCAAACCACCCACCAACCCGGTTGAAACACCCCAAAACACTTTCCTTCACGATCCCACCCAAAATGATGTAACAACATTTAAATTTCACCCTATGGGCTCAATCGAATAGAAAGGCATTTGTGTTCGGGTGTTCATGAGGTAAATGGAATTGATGTGGGTCAACAGGAACTATATTTGAAAATTCTGACCTCAGTCAGTTTGACATATTTATCCTCTAAGGAGAAAGTCAGCAAGACCTTCCAGATGTCTTGCCGACTAGCAGGGGTTCCATCAAGTCTGAATGTTTCACATTGGGATCCTATCGGCATAAGATTATCAAGGTCTCCCCGACCCATAATGTATTTTGGTTAAATACGCTTTTGTGTTGTCTATCGGCAAGACCCCAGGAATGTCACAGCGAGTGGAATTCATATGCAGGTACCTATCGGCAAGACAAAATCATTGTCCCGGCTACTAAGAATTTCCCCATCAGCATGAGGATCTCCTTCGGAGAAAGGTCTTGGCGAGATCTTTATGTCTCACCGACCGGCGGTAGAGGGATACACATATCGTCGGGAGCTTTTACATCAGGGAGATGTCTTGGCGAGTGCTAAACGTCTTACCGACAAAACACAAAACGAAATGCTCTTGGTGTAACGTCTCGACGAAAGCAGAAGGTCTCACCGAAAGGATGCCTTCGGCGTATGTAAGTGGGCTTCACTAGGAGGTCTTACCGAAGACGAAGGTCTTTCCAAAAATAGTTCATGAGGTGGCATTGGCGAAAGGAAACAAGCTCGGGGTAAGGTCTCCCCGACCACACGATGTCTCCCCAAAATGAAGTACACTCTCAGTGAAGGAAGGGAGTTCACCATGATGTCTCGGCGAACGAAGCTTGTCTCCCCGACTGAAGGAAAGTAAACTCATCGCTGAAAGGTCTCGCCGATAGGCCAATGTCTCGCCGACAACAAAGGGGCCTCGCCAAGAGTTGAAACCATCACCATGAGGTCCCAGCGACTAACTGAAGTCTTGTCGAAGGGGAACCAGCCCGGGGAGAAAGATCCTGCATCACTATGAGATCCTGTCGACTCGGTAGTGTCTTGCCGACATGGATGTGCTCGCCGAGAGCAGAGGGGTTCTATATAAGGTCTTCCCAAACACATAATCTATGGCCGACAGTGATGGATTTTCCAATGAAGTGGCGATGTCGGTATGACTCTTCAAGGGCTCGCTGTAGCATCTTGCCGAAAGCAATATGTCTTGCCGATGTTCTGAGCGATGACAAGGATGACTTTAATATAACTTTGGTAGCTCGATAAGAACTCTCATTGACAGTTCCATGATATGTCGATGGTTGCAGAGGGGCATAATCGCATCGGTGAGACACTTTCAGTGTCTCGCAAAGATGTGATTCAGACTAAGTGAGCCTTTGACCGCCGGGGGATCTACGTGAAATGTGCCCAGCCAATCAGAGGGAGCTAAGGGCGAGCCGTGGCAGTCTAACCAGGGAGAAGAAGATTAATAGAATGAAAAAGCAACGTGGCTTTGCCCTGGGCTGGGAGACATTCAATGCAGCTCAGCTGGGAAGATTAGAAGGAGGACACGAGGATCAGAAATGAATGCGGTAGTTGTGAAAGATCTAAAGGCTTCTCTAGGGAATGACTCTTCACTGACATGGACACGCAGGGTGCAGCATTAATTTCAATCAAAAGATCTAAGGGCAGATCTTTCTGAGATGGATATTTTTGTAGGCCCAGAGGGGCCGACACACTTTTGTATATAAGGCATTTTTGCCTTCTTGTAAAGGAGTTCTCCTAATGCTTTTCTGAAGTCTGTGACTTCTACAGTCCTCTCTCGGATTAGCAGAATTATGTAACTCATTTTGGAGCATGATATATAAAGTTTGCGTTGGTGACTATTGGTGTTCGGATTTCCATCTTGTTCTTGTAGAAGTGTTGTGCATTTCAAGTTCATGATCAAGTTATTTTTGTGAATTTCTTTCATTCCTTCATAAATTTATACTGTGTTTCATGCCTTCCTTTGCAAAAGTACCATTATATAAATCGCAAATTATGTTCACTTAGTCACACATGGATTCTAGTCTGTGAAAATCTTTCTTTCCTCTCTGAAAAAAGTGTGTGAATCAAACTTGTTTGTGAAACGTTAATGCAAGGCTTACAGAATTTGATGTGTAATCTTATGTTCATCGTCAGTATTCAAGTGTAAATTAAGTATCTCATTGTTCCTGTCATTTTGGTGCATCACCTTAGAATTTAGCTTTATTTTATGCATTCCTTCTCCCTTTTCCTTCCCATATCAATACTTAGGTGACACCAAAGGAAGTCGGCCTTCTCCATAGGTTGACCTTTGTCTACAAGTGACCCACAGCTTTGGAGGTCTTCCCATGTTGCGGGGTGTTTGACATTAGGTTCAACAAGGGTGCAGCTTGGTGATATGACGAGACACAACTCGGGTTGCTCACCATGACAAATTGCTCAACCTTCAATGAGGCGAGACAGCCAAACACCAAGCAACATTGTCCTGTCCATTTGATAGGAGCTTGATAATGAAACCATCCCCCAAGGGATTTGAAATCCCCAAATTTGACAAATATCGAGGGATGGGAAACCCTGAAGATCACATCAGGGAATTTCAGGTTCATTGCATGGAGGTCGCATATGACGATATGTATCTGATGCGGCTATTTCCTAGGAGCTTGGTAGGCCACGCTATAGAATGGTTCTCTCTTACCTTCAAGCATTAGAACATTCCAAGAAATTAGGGATGCATTCATAAAAAATTATGCATGCAATATTGCAATGGATGTTAGTCTTGAAGAACTCTACACTCTAAAACAAGGAAAGGGTGAGTCATTCGCCTCATTCCTGCAATGATGGCGATCCAAGGCCAATCGGAGCAAGTGGACCATGCTAGAAGAACAACAAGTTTGCACCATCATAGCTAACCTTTAAGGCCACTTGGCATTTCATCTCAAGGTTCAGGGCATCACCACATACGATTAGTTGATCCCCAAGGCACTTAGCATCGAAAGAGCCCTTGTGACTCAACCCGTGGAATCAACATCATACCACGAATAGCAAAACAACCGTCCACCATCAAATTACAATGATAAACCTCGTATGTGGGCAAGGAACTGTAATCAAAGGAAATTTAGTTATGTTAGCTTATTAATCAATAAACATTAAAAATCCAAAGAAGCTATCAAGAACAATGGAAAATCACAACAAAGAACGATTATACCTTCATTTCCTTCCATGCTTCACCTTCATAGCACCTTCTTGCTTGCTGGATGATGTTTCCCTCAGATTGGACATACGAGCAATCTGCAAATGTCTAAGACCTACAACAAGTTTTAAAGGATTTATGCAATGTCTAAATGCCTATGACTATGACAATGTCTATGAAAATAATGACTACTAATGCCAAATGACTATAATGACTATTAAATTAAAAATGAAGTTGTCGGATCCCGAAATTATGAGCAAAATTTCCTTTTATAGAAAACACAATTTGAGTTGACGGATGAGATTGAATTACAGAAAGACCTAAACGAGAGGTCAGTTAAGTTGAATCCTAATGGGGTTGGGAAAAATCATAATCGAGCAGTGCGAATAATGTCTCGGATAATCGGTCGGCGGAGATAAATAGAGATAAATTAATTAAAATGAATATTTTGAAAAATCAGAAATAAGATTACTAATTTGTGAGATTACGAAAAATTGAAAGATAAGTTGGGTAGAGGTCAGATTTGGAAATCAGAATCTTGGAATTACTTGATTTTTGGAAGATAATTACCATTTGAATTGAGTTAATTCAAATTATAGGTTTATGAGATAATAAATAATCTTTTTGATTATTTAAAATAGTGACAGAATTAAGATTATGGTAACATTTTAAATAGTGATTTGACCCAAAATGAAGAATATTAAATTGGCAATTAAATAATTAATTAATTGTTTAATTTTAGAAGATAAAATTAAAGTCAATTAAAATAAATTAGTCAATTTATTTAATTAGATAATAGTAACATATTAAATAAATAATAAAACTTATTTATTTAATAATCGGGAAAAATAAATGACAAAGAATTAAATCGTTAGAAATTTATTTAATTAAGGAAAGACTTGAACAATTAATGATGTATTTAATAAATAAATAAAATTTATTTATTTAATAATCATCGAAGAATCTAAGACATGAATTAATTAAAATAGTATGATTATTTAATCAATAGTGAATGGACCAGGACATAATTAAATGTCACTAATTATGCTACCTGGAGCCGAAAGTGGTAAAATGAAACGCAGGGGCCCTGGGGTCATTTTAAATTAATCTCTGAGAGACCAGCATTGCCATAATAGTGGTGTCATCGATGCCAAGGTGGTCATTAGTGCCCCACGCCAACACACACCCACACCGCAAATCCAAACACAACACCAAAACAATCAACACATGACATACCATCCAAACAACAATCCAACCATCAATAATCTCAATGACCAAAGAGGACCACCACAACGCAAAATTTATCCAAAACGAAAATACACCATTTTGGGGGAACCCCTTGAAGACATAATGAAAAAGTCAATCGACGAAAAACTCATCAAGCCTCCTATATTCGAGAATTACCAAGAACCCGATGTCAAACCTCCTTGGTATAATGAGAATCAACTTTAAGAATTTCATAAAATCAAATGCCATACCACAAACAGCTACATGAGACTCAAAAACATCATCCAAGATCTCATCGATAAAAAAATCATAAACGTGGAACAACCTACGGGAAATCAAGATCATAAAATCTACACGAATTTGATGCCAAATCATGGCAACAAAGGGAATAAAAATGATAAAGGGAAGGGCAGTGTAAATCATGTGTATGAAACAGTCGTTGCCTCCCTAAATGAAGACTACATGGTCATCACCATCAAGGGCGCCCATGCCGAAGATTGTGGAGTCACCACAAGAGGTGGCAAAGTCACCATTACAGGATCATCCCAACCAAATAGGGTCCCTTCATCTAGATCCGTTCCTAATAGCTACAATGTCTTGTAGGGATCAACTCAAGAGAACACCGCAATATCTCCATCATCATGGAATTGTGCCACTGGTCATCTCGGCAAGACAAAAAGATCCTCAGGAAGTATTAGCCTTCATCCATCGCCCTTCAAATGCATCTCGGACATGTGTGGGAGCAATTCCAAGTTATGGTCGAATATAATGCTCTTCCAACCTCCTTACATTTCTAACCAATATTTCCCCACCCAACCATCTCACAACCACGCACTTGACTTGGAAGCCATCGTAAATAAAAGCAAAATCAAAAGGGTCTTGGTGGATGGAGGTGCAGGATTGAACATATGTTCCCTCAACCTCATCAAGCAGTTGAAAATATCAGAAGATTCATTGACAAAGGAAAGTGGGCATCAATGATAAGAGCATATGACAATCAAGAAAGAGTGTCTCAAGGCATGATCAAACTCCCTATTCAAGTAGGGCCAACTCTCATGGAAACCACTTGTCAGGTCTTGGACCTTGACTTACCGTACAATATCCTCCTGGGATGCCCATGGATCCATGCGATGAAAGTTGTAGCATCAACCTTCCACCAATGTGTGAAATTTACACATAATGGACAAGAGTTTATCGTCCATGGAGATCTCGAACCTTTCTCATATTGCAAAAATCTTGAAGAAAAGTATTACAAAATTCCCCGAGTGCCAAAAAATGATGAGGGCCCATCCACACCATATATCGACCCTACCACTCTCGCGTCCACTTCTGCGACAGAGACACCCACCATTCCCACCATCCCCACCATCTCTGACATCAAGCTCATCATCTAGGAGGATGGTTGTGGAAGCTACAAACTCCCTAGAAATGCTTTTGTGATAGGAGAGTTACCACAATCTCCTAGATCACGTGGATGTCCACAAGTGAACCAAGCTTCCACATCACAAATGTCTCCTGAAGACTATCCTGAATTCACAAGATGGGGAGACCTTGGCCAGGAGGTTATTGAAGCAGATCCATCACACATGCTATATCAAGATGAAAGATCGACACCTGAATTACCAATGGATGAGACAAGCAAGGGCCTACAAATGATGCTTGCAATGGGCTACAACAGAAATCAAAGACTGGGACAGAATGACAATGGGCTCATAATACCTATCATTCCAGAGACGTGGTCTATAACAAATCTTGTCCTTGGATGTACCCCTCTGAGTATAACCATACGTGGCCGAATTCCTCTGATTAGAACGGTTAATATTTCTCCTCAGCCAATAGTAGCAGAAGTACGCTCACCAATATCCACAGGTAGAGACATACATAACTTTATAACTGAGGCCTATATTAGTAGTGATGATGAGGATACCATGACCAATCTACCTAGGTTATTTGAGGATACCACCCTGTGTATGATTAGCACCCTCTCCTTTGAAACAGACCATCAAAATCATGAGATCCATTTAGTGTACCCCCAACTGATCAACTATGACCAACAAGGACCATCAGTTCTTGATACATTCAAAAACGACGAGGCACCTCGTGACCATGCGGGATTGCGACAACATTCCTTAAGGGGATCACAAAGCGTGGTTTATACGGAGTTGGACACACATGGGTTATGGGGAGACGATTGAATCCTTCAACACAAAAGTGAGAAGTTAAGAATCATATCTGTCCTTGAGTGAAACCACACCGTGGCACCCCTCGACAAGAAAAATAGTAAAAGAAAGGACATATCTAATGGTGAAAACCCTCTGTAAGTCTCGAGATGAAGGGATTCAATCTTCCTTAAGAGCTATTCATCGAGAAGTCGCGAGTCTTGGCCTAAAAAAAAATGCAACCAACCTAGGAACGTAGAGGAGACCCCCGCGATATCACGCTTCTATGTGGAATCACTATTATCGAAGAGCAAGAACTCCAGCGATTCCTAAGGGAAAGGAAAATAAACTTTGGTATTTCGGAATGCCGGGACATGCCGACTTGATCCGCAAAGATTGGTTCACCACCTCTTAGCGTTGTAATCCAAAAGCAAAATTGGTCAAACGCTTCAAAACCGCATCCTCAAATCGCCTTTATTGGTCAAAATGGAGCTCGTGTTGTTAGGTGTGATTTATCCCACCAATCGCATTATCCCGTGAATGGGTATCAAATTTGGTACCCTCGCTTTCAACACCGACGGAAAGCCATCGAATCTATATGGATCCCCGTGAGATTTGAACAAGGCATTGTCCCAAGGATGCATTTCCCATTGACATGATAGTAGACATGACAAGAGGGACATGAGATATCACTAATGGATGGATTCTCGTGGATACAACCGATCATGATAGAAAAAGAAGATCAACATAAGACAGCCTCTTCACTTGTCCATGGGGACCCATCACTGAACATGATTCCATTTTGGCCTAAAGAACAATGAGCAACATAGCCATGACTACATTCCACCCACATGATTCATAAACAGCTTGAAGACCATGTCAACCATTATTCTAGCCTAATTCAAGAAAAAGACAAGATCACATAACAACCCTAAGTGCTATCTTTGACAGACTCGAGGAATACAAAGTCAGACTAAATCCCAAGAAGTGGGCGCCTTCTCGGTACAATCAGGTAAATTGCTAGGATACGTAGTGTCCATGAGGGGTATCGAGGTGGATCCAGCAAAAGTGAAAGAAATCCTCGAAATGGAAGCACCAAGGACATTAAAACAACTGAGAGGTCTCCAAGGCAGACTTCAAACCATCCGACGATTCATAGCACAACTAGCAGACAAGCATAACCCATATTCTCACCTACTCCACAAGCGAGTGGCGTACAAATGGGATACAAAATGTGAAGAAGCATTCAACAAAATCAAGGAATATCTACTGACACCGCCAGTCTTAATGCCACCCATTCCAAGAAAGCCATTGATCTTATATGTATCAACAACAGCAGTAGCCCTTGGGGCTCTCTTGGCTCACAATGATGAAAACAGAACGGAGAGGGCTATCTACTATATCAGCAAGACAATGGTCAATCATGAGCTAAATTACTCATTCATCGAGAAAGCATGCTTCGCAGTAGTGTTTGCATCACAAAAAATCAGACATTACATGTTGGCACACAAGATAAATCTCATCGCCAAAATCAACCCCCTCAAGTATCTCCTATCAAAGGCAATGCTCACAGGAAGAATGGAAAAATGGGTAATGATATTATCAAAAAATTACATCGAGTATGTGGAGAGAAAAGAAATCAAGGGTCAGGTTATTGTGGATCAACTAGCAGAAGCACCCATTTATTTTGAGAATCCTCTTGTCTCAGAGTTTCCAGATGAATCCATTTTTAACCTTAAAGTAGCAGACCACTGGAAACTATACTTCGATGGCTCATACACGCAGCATGGATCAAGAGCTGGTATCTTCTTCATCACCCCACAAGGGGATTGCATACCAAGGTCATACAAATTGGTGTTTCCTTGCACTAATAATATTGCAGAATACAAGGCCTTAACCATAGGTCTCAGGATAGCAGTGCAATGGAATATCATAGCTCTCAAAGTCTACGAAGACTCTCAGTTGATCATAAATCAAGTCAATAATGAATATCAAACCAAGGATGATAAGCTCACCCATACAAGAAATTGGTGGAGACTCAAAGAATCTTCATCGGAAATAACACTTAGAACCAACAACGAGCAAATGACATGGTGACAATTGGATCCTTGCTGAATATTGCCAACAACATTCCAAAATATGAATTCCTAATTGAGCAGCTTCTCATTCCCGCATTCGAGGTACCTAACTTAGAATTCATGTGCAAAATCATTGGTCCAGGTGATCCTTGGTATCAAGGACATTATTCACAATATTATCTTCGGTCAGAATCATGCACCACGACCCCGCCATCAAACCTAAAATGAACTTTTATTAAAAAGGCATCCGTATTTATCATCCTAGGGTGATACCTTTATAACCGTAGAAGCATGGAAAGGTAACCTTGCTATGTCGCCTAAATGCCGCCGAGGGAGGCATCAACCTTCTAACCGGCGTAACCAAGATTGTGGTTCTCACACCGAAAGTGGAATGACCACATAGCCAAGAAATTGCTGAGGATGGGGTATTATTGGCCCACAATGGAAAGAGAAGCACATGATCATGTCAAAGTGGGCCTACAATGTCAGCAGCATGGGGACCTCATCCATGCTCCAGCTCAAGAGCTTCACCCCATCGTCACACCATGGCCATTTTCGTAGTGGGGCCTCGATCTCATTGGAAAGATAACTCTGACCTCATCTAATGGCCACAAATTCATCATAACCGCAACAGAGTACTTCACTAAGTGGGTGGAGGCCATACCCATGACGTATATAACTGGGAAGCAGATCTCAACGTTTATCCTGAACTACCTTATTTTTCGGTACGGTGTCCCACAAGCCATTATCTTAGATAATGAGACACCATTCAAAAATCAAGAT
>VDFB02352420.1:0-30513 GCA_007258455.2 Sequoia sempervirens | reverse complement strand
ATGAAGGTTGAAATAATTGAATATTAATTAAATAATAGGGTATTATTTAATTAATATGGAGGATATGAAATTGGTCAAATGAAGGGTAAATTGACCAAATGAGTGGTCAATTTTTAGTGTCTACAAAATGAGCGCCTCCCTTGGTGAAAAGAACATGGTAGGTATAAAAAGAAAAAAAGAAGTAAGAGGAATTAATACAAGAAACATAATGATAAATCAGTCTGACTAAGAGCAAAATTATGAGGCAACAACCATGAATATGATTTATGCAAATTTAAAAGAGTAAATATGTAAATTTGAAGGAGAGCTTATATGTGGATAATGTATTATCATTTACAAGTAGATTTAGAGCAGAGATGAATATGAAGAATGTTGTAGATTTTTTAAGGAGACTATGTATGAGAAATATTGCATCATCTACAATCAAATTTGTGAAGGAAATATATGCAAATTTGTGAAGGAAATATAATCATATTTGTGAAGAAAAATATGTTCATCATCTATTGAAGAAGCAACATCTCGAAGGTGATATTTTCCAAAAGAGGTTGGTGCCTCCTAAAAGAAGAGAAATTGGTGTCTCTTGTTGAGTTGGTGCTTAGTTGTGAGGATTGGTGTCTCCAGTGGGTTGGTGTCTGTATATTCTTTAAGTGGGGATTTGTGTCTACAAAGATTAGTGGGGATTGGTGTCTCTAGTAGGTTAGTGCGTATAATGTTTATAAGAGAATTTTATATAAGCAATCATTTGTTGTGGTTTTCTCTCAAAAGGGTTTCATCATAAATTCTTGTGTTCTTGTGTTATTTGTTGATGCTATGTAATTGATGTTGTTGTGGTTGTTGAATTTTAAATTGGTAAAAGATTAGCTTATACTGATTCACCCCCCTCTTAGTATAAACGTGTGCTCATTGCATGAATGATTATTATTTTAAATTTCCTTATATCTATGGATCTATTTCTTAGATTTCCAACTCTATGGGTGTCATGATAACATATTAAATTACAAGAATTATCATTATTATATATTAATTACAAAATGGTTGAGTGTTGAGGTTTAACTATTGGTTCTCAAGTGAAAACATGGTAACTTGTCATATACGTATTTATTTTGATGTAACTTATAGCACTAAAAAATGATGTAAACTAATGAAAAGTACCCTTTTATTGGAGCTAATGCATGTAAATTTATTATTATTATCTTTGTTTATTTTTAATAAAGATGTATTTTTTGTAATGAGTATATTCATGAGTAAAGAGAATCATTAGGAGTGAATTGAAAGCACATATGAAACTTGTTTCATGATATCATTATTTTCTTAATAGTTTTTATAGAAGTGACACATTCAAGATATTTTGGATAATTATTTTAAGTTTTTATGAAAAAAAACTATTATATTTTTAAATGGGATTTTATAACAAAATGTACTTGAAAATACAAGAAATACTTAAAACTATATGCATCTTAAATGTGGATCAAAGATGTTACATGCCACTAGATATGTTGGTGAAGGGGGTTCAAAGAACTGGGACCACATAAAATTTGAACGAGTTAAGTTCCCTACTACATGTAGAAAACATGGTAAGAAAACTTTCATGTTGCAGTGTAGGAAATTGCTTACCCTTGTAATTTCACTTTACATGAAATTTCCATTTTAGCTTATGATGAAAAATATATTTTAAATGTACTATGCTACTATCAAAGTATCCCTTTGTTGGAAAATTTCTCGTGATTTTGAGTTTTTGAGTCCGATTCTTCAGGACAAGAGTGCCACATGCAAGTGCTTGTGCTACACACTAACATCTTGCAAAAAGTTGTGATTCAAATGATTGTTGGAATGCTATATTTCCACATATATTTTGAATGTAATGCTTCAAGATGACAATCATGCTTGGAAAAAAGTTGCAACTTTCTATTTTGAAAAGAAGGGATTTTTATTTCAAGCAATCTCTCTAAAAAATCTCTCGCACACATACTCATGTTTTGGTTCTACAAATCTTGAAGCTTTATTTCTTTGAAGAAAAAAACAATCATTTGGATCCTTGCATGCCATTTCTTCATGGTGGGATTGTGTAAAGTAACACAATGGTAAGTCTTAAATTCATTTTGGAGGTCATATTGAGGTTCTGGGTGATCATTTTCCAATCTATCACTACCCTCACACTATATAATGATTTTATTGTGCTAGTATTTGGATATTCTTGATTAGAAATATACATTTCATCTATCTATTTATCTTTGGCATTATAGTATCAATCTCTTATTGAATCTTCTATCAAAATCATTTATCCAAATCTATCTTGGTTGTTGTGGAGGTGGAAACACCAAAATAAGGGTGTGATTGAGATAAACTCCCAAATAGCCAACCTACCATTTTCCTTTCTTTCTTGTGTGTAGGTTTTTCATTTAGTTAAAAGGAGAGAGATCATATGGTTCAAGTTATAGACTATTCTGTGTCTACAATTTTCTCCTACGTAGGACAACATCATGTCATGAGGATGTTTATACTACATGTTAGTGTCTATGGTAGAGGCTTGAAAAAAATTACTTGAGCATCCTCAAACTCTATACTTTTCATTTCTAAAAGAATTACATAATATTAGTGAGTACCAAAAAAGATATTTTGAGCAAAATTGTATAATTGGATTAGTTATATTGAAATTGCAATATTTAATTTTCCAATTATAATATTTAAGAGGATAAATTAGGCTAAAAACTATTTCCTTTGTTAGAATAAATTTCATACCCAACATTTTGGTGAACCTGGCACTCTAAATAGCTCTTCCTATTATAAGCATCTAATTTTTATTTTCAAAAACTTTAGAAACAATAAAAACACTTAAAAATAATAAAACAATATTCCTTTGGTGAGCACACACACACTTACTAAGAGGGGGGTGGTGAGTTAGTATAATATAAAATTTTACTTATTTAAAATTCAATAACCATGAAAATAGCAATCACATAAGATTTAAGTGAAAAACCTTTCGAGAGAAAACCACAAAGAAAGACTACTTGGATCTATTGTCCAAGTCTAGTCACAAATAAAATTCTCTAGAAATATTTTGTATGCACCAACCCATTGGAGATGCCAATCCTTGCTACTAAGCAACAACTTAGCAAGAGACACCAATCTCTTCTATTGATAGGCACCAACCTCTAATGAAAAAAATTACCTTCTTGAATATAACTTCTTCAATGGATGATCATCATTTGAGTTTGCTTCATAAAATTTGCTCACAACTTCTTCACATATATACACTTCTTCAAAAAGTTTTCTGAAAATAGGAATGACATTTCCTTTAATTGTTCACTTCACAACTTCTATTTATACCTTCTTGATGCCTCTTGGCCCAAGGGTGGTGATCCTTCAAGGAGGTTTGGCCAAGTTTATACATCTTCAAGAGGTCAGCCTATGTCGAAAATACCTCACATAATATTAATTTAATTTTCTAGAAGAGGTTATCTATCTCAAAAGGTCCTCAAATAATATTAAATTAGACTTTCAAAAGGAGTTCGCCCACTTTCTATTAATTGCAAAGCTTCCATGATTAATTGATCTCATTGGAATGATGCGATCTACCTTGAATAAGGGAAATTGATTTTCTTCTTTAATAACAACAATATCTTCACTCCTTTGACATCAATGATAATAATATTTCCAACAATCTCCCCCTTTGTCATTGATGGAAAGCTTGAAAATAAATAATCTTGTGAATACAAAGAGAATACATTTCTCGCCCTTTGACATCAATTGCAAACTCTTCACAGAGTTGAAAGATAATGCAATTGTTGGTATGTGGCTTAATCGATCATGCTATGACTGTATAGTCGGTATTAACTCCTACCTCATCCTTGTCGTGGTTCGAGGTCGCCGTGCCCGGGCGTGGGTTCGGGGTGGCGTACCGACAAAATTTTTTCTTCCCACTTTTCTCGCCGCGATCACCTAAAAAGGGCAAAATCAATGAAAAAAGGAAAATCTGACGGTAGAACCCTAAACTGGAAGCTTCTAAGCTTGTTAAAAAGGGGTTCTATTGGGTATTACATCAGAGGGATGAAAAAATGATTATTCACAAGATTGTAATAGGTTTTACAATCGATAATAAAGGCTGATGGTCGCAGCTATGGATGTGGTCCTTTTCGCATTGGGTGAACCACTAAATTATCTCGTATATGATGCCCCAGGTGTGTTTTAGTTTTCCTCGCTATTATATAGATCTACATTTAATTGTTAGATATCCGGCCATTTTCAGTCCCTAACAACCGGCATCGTAGAGCGTTGTGTTTTGATTATCATCTCCAGAGGGAAAGATCTCAACATTGAGCGGGAGCAATGGCGTGACGAGTAAGAAGGGTTGAGAAGTTTAATGGGAAGAAATATCGCTATGGAAGATGCGATGGAGTGGAATATCTCTATCAGAAGGATTTATGGCAGCCATTGGAAGAGAAAACCAAGAAACCCGTAGCAATGTCAGATGAGGACTGAGAGATCTTGGATAGAAAGGCTCTTGGAAGCATTCGTTTGTGCCTAGCACAAACAATGGTGTTCAATATTACAAAAGCAAAGACAACTCAATAGTTGATGGAAACCCTGGAAAAGTTATATGAAAAGCCTTCCACTTCGAATAAGGTATTTTTTATGAAGCGTTTATTTAATATGAAAATGGTAGAAAGTGGGTCAGTTACTGATCATTTAAATAAGTTTAATATGATCACCACTCAATTAACTTTTGTAAAAGTAAACTTTGATGAAGAAGTTAGGGCTCTTTTGCTTCTGTGTTCTTTGCCTGAAAGATGGAATAGCTTGGTAATGGCTATTAGCAATTCTATTTCTGGTTCGAATACATTGAAGTTTGATGATGTTGTTGGTGTTATTTTAAGCGAGGAAATCCGTAGGAAAAGCTCAGGTGGAACATCCACATCAGGCAGTGTCTTGAATGCAGAAAGCAGGGGCAAAGCAAAGGAGAGAGGAAACAATTCTGGATATCGTGGGAAGTCACGAGGAAAATCAAAGGATAGAAAGTCCCAATCTAGAGACAAGAAGGATTGCTGGTACTATGGTAAGCCGAGCCATTTAAAGAAAGATTGTTGGTCTCGAAAAAATAAAGGAGACAAAAATGAAGGAAGTAACAAGGAAAATGTGGTAAGTAATAATTATGATGAGGATGCTTTGATTCTTTCCCTTGATAATGTTGATGATTCTTGGGTGTTAGATTCAGAGGCTTCATTTCATGCTACCCCCTATAGAAGTTATTTTCTTGATTATGTGCAAGGGGATTTTGGGTTAGTTTATTTAGGAGATAACGAACCCTGTCAGATTGTTGGAAAGGGAAGAATCAAGATTAAGTTGCAGAATGAGAATCATTGGCTACTATGTGAGGTAAGACATGCTCCAAAGTTAAACATGAATTTAATTTCAGCAGGGCAACTAGATGATGAAGGTTGTGTTGTTACATTTAGTGATAAAAATTGGAAGGTCACAAAGGGTGCCTTAGTGGTAGCAAAAGGTGTGAAAGTAGGCACCTTATATCTTTGTACAGGTCATACCTGCTCTTTTCACTTTAATTGTTACGAAAAAATGTCAATGTTCAGGAACAATTGCTGCAGTTCAGCAAGTAGAAGATCATACAGTTACTGTGGACTCTGAATCAGCACTGTGGCATAATAGACTTGGGCATATGAGTGCAAAAGGTATGAAAGTACTTCATTCAAATAATGTTTTACCAGGTCTAAAATGTGTTAATATGGATTTCTGTGAAAGTTGTGTGTATGGAAACAAAAGAGAGTAAGTTTTCTCAAGGATGGGAAGAAAAAGAAAGATGAGAAATTGGAGCTTGTGCATTACTGCATGGCTGGAGCATCCAGCCTCAGTATTCTGATGGTTTTCCTGTATTATGTTACATTCACTGATGATGCAACTAGAAAGGTATGGATTTATTTCCTTAGGCAGAAATCTGAAGTATTTGAAACTTTTAAAAAATGGAGAAGCTTGGTTGAGAATGAGACGGGAAAAGGTTAAAATGTCTTAGATCTGATAATGGTGGTGAGTATTGTAGTAAAGAGTTTGAAGATTATTGTTCCTCTAATGGTATTCCTAGGAAGAAAATGGTTCCAAGGACCCACAGAAAATGGAGTGGTCGGCGCATAAATAGAACACAATGGAGCCGCGTACCGCATTCATGAGATCGCATGTTGGGTTGCCTTTAAACATGTGGGCAGAGGCTGTAAACACAGTTTTTTATTTAATTAATAGAGGTCCTTTAGTTCCCTTTGGTTGTGGTATTCTAGAGGAAGCATGGAAAGGTAAGAAGGTGAGTTATTCTCTTTTCTCAAACCCGGCTTTGTGAAACATTTGCATGTAAATTCTGGAAATAAACCAAGCTTTACCTTAAAATCAAAGAAATGTGTATTTGTTGGATATGGCATTGATGAATTTGGTTATAGGCTTTGGGATTTTGAAAATCAAAAATTCAGAGAAGTAGGATACCAAGATTCAATGAGAAAGTGTTGTACAAACATCCGTTGTCGCAGCGATGAGAAGAAAGAAATGATTATGTTATACCGGATGATATTCCAAACAATGATGTTTCAGTGGTTCCTCATGTCGGGCAACAACAACAACAACAACAAATACCACAAACTCCTATTAGACGATCTTCAAGGATAAGTAGACCTCCAGAAAGATTCTCTCCCTCTTTGTATACTATTTTGTTAACTAATGCTGGTGAACCATAATATTATGATGAAGCTATGCAGGTGGATACCAAGGTTCAGTGGGAGCATGGAATGGAAGAAGAAATGGACTCCTTGCTGAAAAACCAAACTTGAGAATTATGCAAGTTGCCTGCAGGTAAAAAGGTTTTACCAAACAAATGGATTTATAAGCTAAAAGAGGAGGATGGAGGTAAGAAGAGATTTAAAGCTAGATTAGTTGTAAAGGGATTTGCACAAAAAAAAGGTATTGATTTTGATGAGATTTTTTCTCCTGTTAAAATAACTTCTATTCGTATTGTTTTAAGTATTGTGGTTGCTGAAGATTTGCATTTAGAATAGCTTGATGTTAAAACAACCTTTCTCCATGGTGATTTGGAAGAGGAAATATATATGGACCAACCACAAGGATTTGAGGTCGGTGTTGTAAGGATAAACTAGTGTGCGCATTGAAGAAAAAGTTTCATGGCTTCTGGAAATAAACACCTCAAAGAATGGTATTTAAAAAATTTGATAGTTTTATAAATGAAAGGCTATGGGCTTCCGCGGTAATTCCGACCATTGTGTTTTGCCTTTAAGAGGTTGATAACGGACAACTACATTATTTTATGTTTATATAAGCTGATGACATGTTTGTAGTCGAAGCTCACCATGGATCACATATGAGTTAAAATCAACAGTTAGCAAATTCTCTTTTACCTGCGAAGGATTTGGGGGCAGCAAAACAAATCCTTGGTATGAAAATTTGTAGAGATAGGAAAAACATAAAATTATTTTTATCTCAGGCTAATTATGTTGAAAAGGTGTTGCAGAGATTTCATATGGAGAGTGCAAAAGCTGTCAACACACCTTTGCCTAGTCATGTTAAATTGATTAAGGATATGTGTCTGTCATGTCCCCTTCCAGTTGACATCTCTCAAAGCTTATGATGAGCCTATTATGCGACCCTCGTAGGCTGATAGGATGGATATAGGGTATTGTTGGAGCTTGGCTTGGTTTCGGTTTGTCAGAATTTACCAGTTGTCTTTCGTTTGGGCTCTTTCAGACATCTTTTGCCTGACTTGCTATTTTTAGCAGTATTGGTCATTCAGCAGAGCACCCCTGCTATTTTTAGCAGTATGGTTTGGTCATGTGCAGAATCAATCACTTATTCACCAGCTTCAGACAGTTCGTGAATCAGACATATTTTGAGGGAGATATTAATATTTTAATTGTTAAATTAAATATTAATTATCTAGAGCTTATATTATAAAGTTATAATATTATTAAATATTATAACTTAAGTGATTTTCTAAAGGGGTCGACCAACATTGAAGAGGGGCCACTTTTTAATTATATTTTATAATTAAAAGTGCGTCGAGACTATTGAAAAATTAAAAGTTAAAATTCAACTTTTATTTAAATGATGCCTTTTGAGGAAAAAGTCGACCCTCTTGAAGATATAAGGGTTTTCATTGAAAACAGAGCTCATTATGTTATGAAATCAATTTTTGATCAAGTCTTCTTCCAAAGAACGAAGCCAAGGGTTTCAGTTGTCTACAGACATTGGAGAACAAGCCATCTTCAGTGTTGCAGTTCAGAGGCTATGGAATATTAGCTGATTTATTGCTTTTAGAGAGGTAGCTTCATTCAGAGGTTATCACAGCACGTTCACAGAGTTTTCATCTTCAAAGTTTTTGTTTGGTATTCTGCCAGAAAGAGTTCTTCAAACCTAGGCGCATCTTATTCCAAGATTTGGACATCAATTTCAAGGGGCGTACAAATTGTACTTGTTGCTGTGACAGGGCCGTACTTCTCAAGTACTAGGCCGTACTTCTGTCTTGGGAAAATCGCCTACTTCTTTGATTTTCTGTCTTCATCCTTTGTGGCGCCTACACCTTTGGATCATTTTCCAAGCATCAGATGGAGGGAGAAGTAGATTTATGAGGAAGCTGTACCATTTCATGTACTCTTTTAGCTTGCTGCAATAATCAAGTTTTCATCAAAATATCATTTTTTTTGTTGTTGCATGTTATCGGATCTTATTTGTAATCAATCTTGAAGGTCAATAAATAGTATGGCATCAGTAGATTCAATAGTTTCCGTCATTTCCGGCATTCTAATATTTTATTTGTGTAGACACCTAAAAATGACCTAGGCCTGCAAGCTTCATTTTTACCACTTTCGTCCTAGCATAATTGTGACATTTAATTATGTCCTTGGTCCACATTTGACTATTGATTAAATAATTCATAATTATTTAATTAATTCATGTCATTTATTCTTCACGATTATTAAATAAATAAATTTTATTTATTTATTAAATACGTCATTAATTGTCTAAGTCTTCCCTTAATTAAATAAATTTCTTAATTTATTTAATTCCCCTTATTCATTAATTCTTCCTAATTATTAAATAAATATATTACATTTATTTATTTATTTAATGTCACTAATTGTCTTAATTAAATAAATTCATTAATTTATTTAATTAATTCATCTTTCTAAATTAAATAATTAAATTTTAATTATTTAATTACTAATTATTATATTCTTTCCCCATTTTAAATAAATTAAATTATTTAAAATGTCATGTCAATCTTAACTCCGTCATTCTTTTGGTAAATAATCTGAAAAAGATTATTTATTACTTCTCAAACCATAATTTGAATTATTTTAATTCTAATTAGTAATTAATCTTCCAAAATCACAACGGGCAGATTCTTGATTTTTCAAATCTTATCTTCGGGCTCATTTTATCTCTTTGATTTTCTAATCTTGCAAATCGCAATCTTATCTTATTGATTTTTTGAAAATCTTTATTTTCTAATTAATTTGTCTCATTTATTCTCCACTGTCGATCCGATTTTATTTTGACCGTTCGATTAAGGATTTTGCCCTAACCCTAATTAGGGATTCTTAGGTTTAATCTGGATCGTTCATTTCATCAATTTATCTCGTCCGTCCATTTGAAATGGCCTTTTCTATAAAATGCCATCTTCTTCTCATTTTTCGAAGACACGCACATTTTGACATTTTGCATAGTTATTATAGGCATTTGCTTTCACACTTAAATCTCCATAGGCAATTTCATTATTTATTATTATAGTCATTTAATCAAGGCATAGGCATTGTCAATCATAGGCTTTTAGACATAGGCATTTAGATTTTGAGTAAATCCTTCAAAACTTGTTTTAGTCTTGTCATTTGTCATAATTGCTCACGAATCTGAGGGCATCTTTATTTACTGCAAGCTAGGAGGTGTAACGAAGGTGAACCATGAAGGATGAAGATTCTGGGTAATATCGTTCCTTTTGTTCTCATCATTTTTCCTTTGTGCTTCGTTATTTTAATGGATTTTAGTGTTATTGATCTAACCATCTAACAAATATATTTTTTTCTTTGATTACATTGGTGAACCCAACATTTTGTAGAGAAATTTGTGTGTTCTTGTTTGCTTTCACTGTTTTGCAGGTTACAGCCAAGATGTCATACAAAATCCCGTCACCTTCATTTGAGCACAGAAAAATGGGCGAATAAAATATTTTCAAATGGTTTTTGGGTTTTGTAGATATCGCTCTCAGCTTTCCAGAACATCAAACGGTTTTAAATTTTGTTGAGATTTGAGAAAGTTATGGGCATTTTAGTGATCCCAGTTTTTTTCAATTTAATTTTTAAACCTGCATTTTTTTTTGTCTATAACTTTCTTTTTGTGTAGAATCGTGGAAAAAGTTTTTAAGTTTTGAAGGTCTATCATTTATCTTTCCATGGATATCTAACACTTAAAATTTTGTTAAGTTTTGAGCAAGTTATCGCTGTTTTAATTTGCTGCTGTCATTAATTTTTTTATTTTTTTGTGTTACTAATATTCTTTTGTAGCATGTGGTGATCCCTATTCGTGTGTCGAAGACCATTGATTAAAGAGATTACTAATTCATTGTTTGCAGATTCGAATGTCGAAGACAAGATAAACAAACATTGTGCTTGTTTTTCTTTCATAGATTAACAAACATTTGATTTTGGTGCATATAAAAAGAACACATGTCTTCTTTGATTAATTGTGCTTGCAAGATGGTAGGTGAGTATACTCTCACTTGGTGAAAACCTCGTGATCAAAAAATCAGACCCATCTTTATTTGTTAATTACTCTTCATGATTCAGTATATCGGAGTATCCTCTCCCCTTGTGCATTCGTGTGATCTTGGGTGTAAGAGAAACAATTACTGACTCTAGAACTTGGGAATGTTCTGGTGGGAAAAAGTACTCACCCCAGGACGACTCAGACCGGTAGCACCCTGACACCGAGAGACTTCCAGCCGGTATATAAAAGTGGGTTCTTGGGGAAAGCCCAAGAATCACGAGCGTGGTTCTGACAAGATGGATCCGAAAGGGGACTCTCGCCGCATGGATCACGCCCCACGAACGGAATGCCCGAATTAAAAACCTCTTGTATTAGTGTCCAACCGTTCTATTGGCCGTTGCTTGGTATAGTGCAGGGTACAGTATCATGCCCGAAGACACTCACTACCAATCCCCTTGAGTAGAGATAGCAATTCTTGGGATGTCACTACCCAAAGAATCTGAATTTGGTGTGCTCAAATGACGTTAATGAGCCATGGAGGGGAGCCAATGCCACCAAAATTCTAAGCTATCCACTCTCGAGAAGGAAATGTGTTTATCACCAATCCGGGGTATATCGGTGGGCTATACCAAGTATACAAACCCTTGGCCTATTGGCCTTTTTAGGATTGTGCTTATCTGATGTGTGATTGGTTACATTCAAAACGCTGTGTTTGTCAAGTGTTTTCTGGTCTTATCACAGTTTGAAACAAAACTTTCATCAAACATACCAAATTTTCCATAAAAAATGACAAGACAAACTTTCCGCATCTATCAAACTGCATTTAAATGTCTAAAGTGCAATCGCTCTGATCAATCGCATTTGAATTTACTAAACCGCATTTGCATATCCAAGATGTAATTGAAACTTCAAACGACGCATTTTCCTGTCAAAACTTAAAACTTCACATCCGAGACTTGAAGTCCTCAACTTGTCCATCATTTGTCAAACACTGTCATCAAGAAGATTCTATCAGAAACCAAACTTGATATTGCTCAAAGTCTTGTCTATTAGCTTGCATCAGTCACCATAGGTTTCATACCTCATTCCTTTTCATTACATACACTTGGCATTAGACTATCCCTAGGTTCATATTTTTCATACTTAGGATTAGGCAAATTTTAAGCACACCTTGCAAAGTCATTGTTTTCAAAATTAGACCCTCTTGGACCAAGTTATCAAACACCCTTTTTAGTCATTGTCCTCTTTTGTGAGATTTCTTCCAACTCAAAAGTCTAGTTAGGAAGACTCACTAGTCATTTAGACCTTGTCAACTTGTCATTTCCAACAAAGTCCTTTAGCAGTCAAAATCGAAAACAAAGTTTGAGCTTAGAAGTGCTTAGATAACCTTGTCTTACATTGCATACAAATTGCATATCCTATTCACGAAAAATCCAAAAACATTAGTCATTCTAGTTATCATTTTGAAATTAGACTTCACATAGTATCATACTTGCATTTAGTTGTCATTCCCTTTTGAGCAATCTCATTTCATGGTTGAAACCAGACTTCAAAAACAAAAGAGACAAATGGAAAACTTTAGGCAAGACCCCCCGTTTACTAGCAACAATCCTCCACATGACCCAAATTGGACCTTTTACGATCCATTTACCAATCAAGACAATCAACCTCCAGTAAACAGTACATTCGAACTCTACTTGCAAAGAGATGAAAATGGTCAACTACTTTAGGAAAACATAGAGGCATTGACACAAGACCCAGAGGTCTATCAGCTGCTGAAACAATAGCTCATCAGGACAGAGACAGATTCGTAGCTATGCTCTTGAGTGAAGGAGCTAAGTTACCACAAGGATTTGACGTTAACACGCTAAATTTGACACTTCATGACCCTAATGCCAACAATGCACATAACATGTCACATAGTAGTCAACTCCTAAATACTACAAGCAATACTTCCTTTGGGACCACAACAAATACCACGACAGTCAATGCCACAATAGTAAATGCCATGGGCGCATCATCAAGTCAAAACAATCCCCCCTTGACAACTACATCTACTACCATGAACACAACTTCGACACATCCATCCAGTGGTATTTCACAAAATCCTTTGGGAGGAGCCACATGACGTATCTTTATTAAAGGACAACAACAAAACGTTAACACGACAACACAGTCAAATGTCATTACCTCCCAAGGTACAAACACAAACGTCCCCCTTGTACAAAACCAACAATTTACACAAGGTGGCCAAATAACACAACCCATGACATCATTGACACACCATAACAGTCATGCTCACAACATCCCCCAAATAACGACACACATGGCTGGGGGACACATACCAACATATTCATCCAACATTCATACTCACCAACATGTACCAAATCATAACTTCCAATACCAACAACACACGTCATACGTACCACAACAATCCATACCGCCACAATACACCAACATTCATGCATACCAGACAGGAACACATGGTGCACCAGGCAATCCAACATATGGAAACGTAAACGACCCTACCATAGATGAACTCAAAGCAAGAATGAGGGATATGGAGAAAACCATGCAAAACATGTACATTTCAGGCAGGAAATCAGAGATATCGTATGACCTGGATGTATACCCATTTGACATGAACTTATATATGCCGACATTTCTGCCAGGATATGTGTCACCCAACTTCACAAAATATAGAGGCAAGACAAATCCCATTGAACATGTTCACAAGTTCACAACCAACTGTATGGATATCGCCTACAAACCAACATACTTGATGAGACTTTTTTCCAAAAGTTTGGCAGGTCAAGCCCTTGAATGGTTTTCAATGCAAAAAGATATCCAGACATGGGATGAGCTCAAACGAAAATTCATAAGAAATTACGCGTACAACATCGACATGGATACCTCTATCACTAGCTTGTGCAATCTCACACAAGAAGACTCTGGTGAGACATTTATTCCATTCTTTCAAAAATGGAGAAGCCTCGCTAGTCGATGTCACATTGACATTCCTGAAAGGGAAAAAGTTGACATGTTCGTCCAAACACTTCTAGGGCCCCTAAAATTTGCATTACAAATACATTGTTGCACAAACTTCACATAATTAGTGGAAAAAGGGGTCCAGCTTGAGAAATCCCTTATCGCAAATGGAGAACTGGGATATGGTTCCAAAAACACGAACATCAATCCACCCGCTGACAAAAACAAATATTGGGTTAAAAATAAGCATGTCACAAATGACGGTATTGTTGATGCCAAGACTGCAAATACTATAGGTCCCGTCTTGGCCCTCAAGGGGGTTCAACAACAAAATAGACCAACAACGACATTGACACCTTCTCCCAATACTTTTTCAAACAACCAAAGTGGTCAAACCAATTAGGGACAATATTGTCAAATGAGACAATTTCCTAGGGGTCGCACCTACACCCATTTGGGTGAACCCATTGAAGAAGTCCTTAAGAAATGCATTCAGCATGGGGTCATCACACTTCCGGAAATAAAACCATATGACCCAGGACAATTCAAACCAGCATGGTGGAATGACAATGCACTTTGCGAATACCATCGAGCAAAAGGACATACAACCTCTAACTGTCGACAATTGAAAAACATCATACAAGACCTTATCAAAAATCGCACCATTGAAGTAGGTGGATCACAATTCACCTCCAATGTAGATCATACTATCCACAAGAATCCACTGCAGGATCATGGTTCTCATAATGCGTCCACTTTAGGTCCGCAAAATCAAGCTAACTTTGCCTGAGTCAAGTACGACTATTCTGGTGGCCCTATTATAAACAATGTCCAAACTGAAAATGAATACATCAATACCATTACGGTTAGAAGAGCACCCCAATGTAATGCTACAAATCGCAATGGCAAGGTCACTATAGCTGGTCCACCTCCCCCTAGACAAGTCAAAATCACAATACCGGGCCCATCGGCTAAACAATCACAACCTGATCCATCTGCTAAATAGCCAAAACCTGTCCCAACCACACAACAGTGGAAACCCAAGAGTCAGTTCAACCTCATTGACCAGCTAGGAAAGACTCCCACACAAATATCTATCCTTGAGCTGCTTCGTATCTCTCCCGCACATAAAGAAATCCTAGACAAAACTCTCCTAGAGTCGTCGGTCCCTAAGGACATCGATGTCAATTAGTTTGAAACTATGGTGGGATATCTCACCACACCACACCACGTCACCTTCTCGGATCAAGACTACTCATCACATAAAACCAACCACAATGACACATTACACATAGAAACTTTTGTCCACAAGCACAAAGTTAGACGGGTTTTAGTAGATGGCGGAGCAGGGTTGAATATATGCTCCCTCAAATTGGTTAAGGCTCTTGGATTCTCTGATGCGTGCGTAGACCCAACGAAAAGCATAGTGATCAAAGCATACGATGACGAGGAATGCTCTTCACAGGGTGTTATCTCTCTCCCTATCAGAGTGGGACCGGTCATTGTAGACACAACCTGCCAGGTCCTAGATTTGGAACTACCATATAACATTTTACTTGGCCGTCCATGGATCCACGCTTTAAAAGCCGTTCCATCTACATACCATCAATGCCTCAAGTTTCCATTTGACGACACTGAAGTAACCATATACGGAGACCCCGACCCTTTCCAATATTGTACAAACTTAAGGGGAATCTCTGAAAATCGGGTACCTATTAACCGAGAAGCACCTGACTCCTCGTCATCCAAATACATCGACCCCTCCACACTCACGTCATCTTCCACATCCGCTCCATCCACATCTTTCGCCGTACCACCACCTTCCACCAACTCTAAGACGGAATCCACTGTCACAATCCAGGACCTTGGCTGCAGAGAATTCAAACTGCACACAACATACAGCATAACAACAATGCTCAGGTCTCCCAAGGACTATGGTCGGCCATGTTTCAGAATGGAACCTCAGGAAACCTTCAAAGTTCCACCGAATACAGTTTTTATCAAGTGGGGAGATATGAGTGAGGAAGACCTTGCTGACATCACATGATGGATCTATAAGGATACTGTCACATTACCCCCATTACCAGTTCAAATATATGGCAAAGGTTATGACTTCATGAAGGCTAAAGGCTACGATGGTACTAGTGGCCTTGGAAAAAATAAAACTGGTCGAAGGGAACCCATAAAAGCTTTTCAAATTTTGAAGTATCTTGGTTTAGGGTTTGGATCACTCAACAATAATGATCGATGTACCTCTATACTTTCAAATGAGCGAGTACATGCTTCGAAAAGTGTCGAGACTACTAGGGAAACCCTAACCGAAACAGACTCCCACGAGTGGGAATTTGGCTCCGAACGATCCCTAAGTGACTGTTGTCTTGATGATTTGTTTGTCGAACCAAGGGAACTGACCTCTAAACAACGATTTTGGAAAACATTCAAAATTGAGCAGGCACCAAACAGTCAAAATCCTACTACCACTTCCCATGACACACAACAACCATCATCTGAACCCCCTCAGTCTAATCTATTCAAAGTGTCAGATGATATTGATAGCCAGGGCTCTAAAACCTTCACTCCTTATTATGACAACGAATATGACACTAGTGAAGGAGAATACTGGATAGAGTCCAATGTCGAGTTGGACGATGATAACCTTATTTACAACATTACTAAATCCATCTGCATGCTATCTGCATCCTCACCCCAATTCACTATCCTTGACGATGGCATTTCTTTAGTTTACCCTGAGCTAGTCGATTGGGACCAACAAGGACCGCCAGTTCTGGACACATTTCAGAATGACGAGGCAATAGCTGAATTCATGGGATTACGAGAAGGCATACCCAGTGGGGACCACAAATCCGGATTCGCCATTGATTTAGATTGCACCGCATACTTCGGCGAGACTGTTTAGTCCTCTAGTCACAAAAGTAAAAATAAAGCAAAAAATGAAACGTCTCTAGGTGAAAACCGAAAGGCACCTCTTGACGATAAAATAGTAAAAATAAAGGATGAATCTGCGGGTGAAAACCTCTCTGAGGCGCCCAAAGATGGAGGACTGAACTTTCTCCCTGTGCAACAGGAGAAATCGGCCATGCTTATTGAGGACACAATAGAGGATAATATTTCAACTGCAGAAGACCCCAAGATGGTCCTATTTGCCGCATCATTGATTGATGAAGAGAAACCACAATTTCATAAATTCTTTGCAGAACGGAAAATCAACTTTGCATGGTCTTATGCTAACATGCCAGGATTGGACCCCAAATTGGTTCTGCATCATTTGCCACTATTACCCAATGCTAAACCAGTCAAGCAGAAGTTGCGCAAAATGCACCCTCAAGTTGCCCTATTGGTCAAGGCTGAGTTAAAGAAATTACTGGATGCCGGATTCATAAGGTCTATAGATTATGCTGAATGGATTTCCAATTTAGTGCCGGTGACAAAGCCAAATGGGTTGATTCGGGTATGTATAGATTTCCGAGACCTAAACAAAGCATGTCCAAAGGATGACTTTCCTTTGCCCAACATTGACATCATAGTTGACCTAACTGCAGGACATGAGATGCTATCCCTCATGGATGGTTTTTCTAGTTATAATCAAATCCGCATTGCTCCTAAGGATCAACACAAAATGACATTTACTTGCCCGTGGGGTACATACTGTTGGAACGTCATGCCCTTCGGTCTCAAAAATGCAGGTGCCACATACCAAAGGGCTATGACCACGATCTTCCATGACATGATGCACAATATAATGGAGGATTATGTAGACGACCTGTTGGCCAAATCAACAACTAGGAAAGATCATTTGAAGGTACTCGACATAATTTTCAAGAGACTTGAAGAGTACAAAGTTTGGCTAAACCCTAAGAAGTGTGTTTTTGGGGTCACGTCAGGTAAACTATTAGGGTACATAGTTTCCCGAAGAGGCATAGAGGTCGATCCGGCAAAGGTCAAAGCAATCATAGACACGCCTCCATCCAGAGGGATCAGTGAACTCAGAACTCTGCAGGGCAGAGTACAATCTATTCGCCGTTTCATAGCCCAATTGGTAGATAAGTGCCATCCATTCCAGTACCTATTGCGCAAAAGTGTCCCCTTTGTATGGACGGATAAATGTAAAGAGGCCTTCCAACAAATAAAAGATTACCTGTTGACAACACCAGTACTCATGCCGCCCATTCATGGAAAGCCGTTAATTCTATACATCTCGACTACTAGTTCAACACTGGGGGCATTGCTGGCCCAAAATGATCATGAAGGAAAAGAAAGAGCAATCTATTACATCAGCCACACATTGATAGGCTATGAGTTGAACTACACATACATTGAATGTGCATGCCTCGTTGTTGTCTTTGCATCCTAAAAACTAAGACACTATATGCTCAGTCATCAGACACAACTGGTTGCCAAGATTGATCCATTGAAATATCTACTAAGTCGAGCAACATTAACAGGCTGGTTGGCAAAATGGGTCATGATCCTAAGCGAGTATGACATACAGTATGTTGAGCGCAAAGCAATAAAAGGGCAAGTAATAGCAGATCAACTAGCAGACGCACCGATTCAAGCCACTCATCCATTAGTAACTAATTTTCCCGATGAGTCCATTTTTCATGCGGAACCGACATCACCATGGAAACTGTATTTTGATGGGTCTCATACTGGTCATGGCTCGGGTGCTGGAATCTTGTTTATCACACCACAGGGGGATTCAATTCCTAAGTCATTCAGGATCTCTTTCCCTTGTACAAATAACATTGCCAAATATGAAGCACTAGTCACAGGTCTCAAGTTGGCAATCAAATGGAAAATTCAGACATTGCTTGTATTCGGGGATTCCCAGCTTGTGATCAACCAAGTGAATGATGACTATGAAACAAAGGATGAGAAGTTGCTTCCCTACAAGAGGATGGTGGACAGTTTCCTGACATACTTTCAATCGATTTCTTTTGAACAAATCCCTAGGGTACAGAATAAGGCAGCTGATGCAATGGCTACTATCAGTTCTCTTCTGGACATCCCTAAAAATGTGTCACAATTTGAGTTCTTAGTAGAACAACTTTTGGTACCGGCATATGATATCCTAGAATCAGAAATGGTTTGCGAAATTTTTGGTTCCAACTCTCCTTGGTATCAGGACATTTACGAATACCTAAAATCTCAAACCCTTCCACTAAACCTGTCCAAGAACCAAAGGAAGTCCTTCATTAGAAAATATGCAAGGTATGCCATTGTTAGTGACACCCTATACCGCTGTAGTTTTGACGATACCCTCCTTAGATGTCTTGACACCGATGAAGCATGTATGACCTTACGAGAAGTACACAATGGTATATGCGGATCTCATTCGAGTGGTCCTACGCTGGCTAAGAAACTAACGAGACTTGGGTATTATTGGCCGACAATGGAAAAAGATGCAATTGAATATGTCAGGACTTGTCGCAAATGTCAAATACACAGTGACCTGGTTCATGCTCCAGCACAAGAACTCCGGCCGATCACTTCTCCTTGGCCCTTCGCTCAATGGGGACTCGACCTCGTGGGTAAGATTCACCCAACCTCATCCAACGGCCATAAATTCATTATTACCGCCACTGAGTATTTCACAAATTGGATTGAAGCCATCCCATTGACATATATTACTGGCAAACAAATATCAAAGTTCATCCTCAACTACATCATTTTCCGGTATGGCCTCCCACAGTCCATCATCACTGACAACGGACGTCCGTTCAAAAACCAATACGTACGTGAGTTATGTGAGCGATTCCATATCCAACACCACTTTTCATCTCCATACTACCCACAAGGAAACGACCAAGCTGAGGCGTCCAATAAAACCATTGTCAAGATTCTCAAAAAGACTGTCAATGACGCTGGCTGCGACTGGCACATACAACTTAACCCTACTTTGTGGGCTTATCGAACTAGCATTTGTACACTTATAGGGGCCACCCCATTTGCCCTAGTCTTTGGCGCCGAAGCCATCTTACCCATTGAGGTCGAAATTCCTTCGCTACGAGTCTCCTTGAAGGGTCTTACTAATGAAGAGGACTACTGACAATCACGATTGCACGAGCTAGAAATGTTGGACGAAAGAAGACAAAACTCACTGAATCATCTCCAAGCATATCAGAACCGCCTTTGTCACAGCTACAATAAAAGGGTTATGGTCAGAAAGTTTGACATCAACGACCTAGTTCTAATGCAGAACCCCAAGAACCAAGCAAATAGAGAAAAGCCAAGAAAATTTGAACCAAACTGGCTAGGTCCCTATATTATCATATCTTCTTTTCGTTCCGGAGCTTATCAATTGGAAACTCCAAATGGGGAACAGTTGATAGAGCCCATCAACAGTTTACACCTCCGAAAGTTCTACGCATAGCATCAGAGGATGGAGCTGAAAACCATAAAATACAAAAAAAAAATTGAAAAATGATAAAAATCGTCACCCTGATGAAAACCTGGCAAACAGGCATCTTGGTGACACCAAAAAAATCAAAAAATCATGAAAATAGTAAAGAGAAAAATGATTCGTTCAATAGTGAAAACTTGGCAAACAGAAACTTTGGACAAGTACCATGGTGAAAACCTGGCAAACAGGTGCCATGTGTAATCAATCATTGCTCTGCCATCTACTGTCACTTTGTCTAACTTGGCCTATGATGAAAAGTATCTTTGCCACTATTCCGCAAATCACCACCACATCCTACCTGACCCGTCATAGTAGCTAAATGATTGACATCAGGTCCTGACGACTGTCCGTCTAACAAGTCAGCAACATCCTGTCCTTATCCCTTGCAAGTGGCCAAGTCTTAGACTTGACTGGGGGAAAAATGTTTATCATGCAACTACAGTGGATGTCATGTATGATCACAAAAACATTGGAAAAATGTCCTAAAAAAGACAAAAAAAACATCACAAAAAGTCCTGAAAAAAAAAAGACCAAAAACATCACAAAAAGTCCTGAAAAAAGACCAAAAACATCACAAAAAGTCCTGAAAAAAAGACAAAAACATTGGCAAAAAGTCCTGAAAAAGAAAAAAACATTAGCAAAATGTCCTGAACAAAGAATCAAAAAACATCAAAAGTCCTGAAGAAAGACCTAAAAATCATAAAATGTCCTGAAGAAAATATCAAACAAAATCATTAGACCACTCGAAGAACACAAACACACTGTCATATCTAGTCAAAGTCAATCATGTCAAATCAGTCTCCGTTATCTGTCTGAACTACGTTGTCTCTGCGCATTTTCTACGTAGGCAAGACTCATGCTTGAGTCCCCGAGACATTAGGTCAGTCCTTTTAGGTTTGTCAAAATAAAATCATGACGCAATCTTTGCTCATCAAGACAAAGTCATTGGTTGTGTCGAACTACGAGGTCTCTGAGTGTATGACGTAGGCAAGGCCATCTGTCGATGAGCCCCCAAGTCCGCACTAGGTCAGTCCATTAGGGTTCATGGCATCACACTGATACACATGTCAAAAAGTCTTCAAGACAACACAAATATTTCCCAAACGAACAAAACTCATCATGACAATCATTATCACAGCAAGACAATCTCATCGGCACATATCATCATGACAATATTGACATATGGCCAACACAAGTCAAACTTAGTCAAAACAAGTCAAATTATCGCAACCAGTCAAACTATCAACTCTTGGTTACCTTTCAGATGCGTCCTTCTGAAGAATAACCTCAGTCATTTATGCCTTAGGATGTGTCCTTCCTAGGCATTGTCCCTATCATTTGACATTTTTGAGGGATCCTTTTTGACACTTAAGGATCATTCCTCTTGGCATCACTATTCTTTCAGATGTGTCCTTCTGAAGAACAAAACTTTGACATTGGTGTTTTAGGATGTGTCCTTCCTAGACATCGACATTATTCAGTATGTGTCCTTCCTGAATATGGCAACCTTCGACATTCATCATCTCGACATCATTAAAACTTGACATCCAGACACACTTGGCAAATACTTGGCATCCGTTTTTGGCTTTTTATCATGTTGCTAGTTTTTCAGTGAGATCCTGACACCGGGATTTAGAGAAGCAACGATGTATCATGACATTTGTCTTATCTTTTGACACTCATGTTACTAGTTTCTTAGCGAGATCCCGACAAAAGGATTTAGAAAAGCAGCGACGTATCATGATAATGGTTTTATCTTATTTCTTTTTGATAGTCATGTTGCTAGTTCCTCAAGGATGTCCTGACAACAGGATTTAGAGGAGCAACGACGTTTCATGACTTGTCTTTTTTGTCTTTTTTTGCTTGTGGTTGATTATGACAAAGACTGGGGCAATAATGCTCTTGGTATGAGTCATGATCTTCCTTGTCTGTGACTGCTTGTGTTATGTAATGGTACGGCCTTGCACACCTTGATCTATGTCATATCATGGTGTTTGTTGGCCATCACAACAATCTGCCCAATGATGATTAAGAGCAATAAATATTAAAAGTCCTATGGTAAGGTTTGAAGGATTTGGTCTAGGAACTAACATGCATCTTCTTTAGTCTTGTCATCTTCTCTCACCCATCTCATATAGGCATTGCATTAATGTCTTTTGCACTAAAATTTCTTCGTCTCTTCATATTCTAGTCTCCTAACCAATTTCGAGAGCACACCCATGTTCTTCGAACCTGTCTGTCCTCTTGAGGGGGCATACCGCAACCCTCCTCGTCATTCTTCCTCATCTTATTTTGCACTGGGGCATATTCTTGGCTTATTTTTCTTTGTCACAATGCGACAAACGACATTATGACAAAGGGGCAAAATGTAGACACCTAAAATGACCTAGGCACCTTGAAGCTTCATTTTTACCACTTTTGTCCTAGCATAATTGTGACATTTAATTATGTCCTTGGTCACATTCGACTATTGATTAAATAATTCATAATTATTTAATTAATTCATGTCATTTATTCTTCATGATTATTAAATAAATGAAATTTTATTTATTTATTAAATCGTCATTAATTGTCTAAAGTCTTCCTTAATTAAAATAAATTTCTTAATTTAATTCCCTTATTCATTAATTCTTCACGATTATTAAATAAATATATTACATTTATTTATTTAATATGTACTAATTGTCTTAATTAAATAAATTCATTAATTAATTTAATTAATCTCATCTCCTAAATTAAATAATTAAATTTAATTATTTAATTACTAATTAATATTCTTCTCATTTTAAATAAATTAAATTATTTAAAATGTCATGTCAATCTTAATTGTCAGTCCTTTTTGGTAAATAATCTGAAAAAGATTATTTATTATCTCTCAAAATCCATAATTTGAATTATTTTAATTCGAATTAGTAATTAATCTTCCAAAAATCAAGCAATCGGGCAGATTCTTGATTTTTCAAATCTTATCTTCAGTTCACATCTTATCTCTTTGATTTTTCGAATCTTGCAAATCAAGCAATCTTATCTTATTGATTTTTTGAAAATCTTTATTTTCTAATTAATTTGTCTCATTTATTCTCCACCATCGATCCGATTTTATTTTGACCGTTCGATTAAGGATTTTTCCCTAACCCTAATTAGGGATTCTTAGGTTTAATCTGGATCGTTCATTTCATCAATTTATCTCGTCCGTCCATTTGAAATGGCCTTTTCTATAAAATGCCATCTTCTCATTTTTCGAAGACATGCACAATTTGACATTTTGCATAGTTATTATAGGCATTTTCTTTCACACTTAAATCTCCATAGGCAATTTCATTATTTATTATTATAGTCATTTAATCAAGGCATAGGCATTGCCAATCATAGGCTTTTAGACAGGCATTTAGATTTTGAGTAAATCCTTCAAAACTTGCTTTAGTCTTGTCATTTGTCATAATTGCTCACGAATCTGAGGGCATCTTTATTTACTGCAAGCTAGAAGGTGTAACGAAGGTGAACCATGGAGGATGAAGATTCTGGGTAATATCGTTCCTTTTGTTTTCATCATTTTTCCTTTGTGCTTCGTTATTTCAATGGATTTCAGTGTTATTGATCTAACCATCTAACAAATATGATTTTTCCTTTGATTACAATTTGAATTTATTAGTAAATTCTTGCAAAATCGCATTTTACCTCTTTATGCAAAAAACACCAAAAAACATCAAAAACACTCAAAACTAGCAAAAACAGACAGTTGTCAGAGATCAGTGAGAACAAGGGTTTCTACAGTGTCCAAAGACACAAGAGGAGGAAGAAAAAATGTCCAAGGTACCATATGCTTCAGCTGTATGCAGTTTGATGTATGCCATGGTATGCACGAGACTGGATATTGCACATGCTGTAGGAGTTGTTAGCAGGTATTTGAGTCATCCCGGGGTTGAGCATTGGAATGCAGTAAAATGGATTCTCAGATACTTGAGAGGTACATCCAATAATTGCCTATGTTTTGGGGGCTCTAATACTGATTTAAAAGGCTATGTTGACTCAGATTTGGCAGGGGATATAGATACCAGGCGGAGTACCACATGTTATGTATTTACAGTTGGTGAGACAACAGTGAGTTGGATTTCATGATTGTAGAAGGTGGTTGCCTTATCCACCACAGAGGCAGAGTATGTTGCTGCAACAAAAGTGGCAAAGGAGATGATATGGCTACAAATTTTCATGGATGAGTTGGGAAAACAACAGGCTGGAAATTACTTGTTTATAGACAGTCAGAGTGCTATACATCTTGCAAAGAATTCTACTTTGCATTCTAAAACAAAACACATACAGTTGAGATATCATTTCATTCGGTCAATGTTGGAGGATGGACAGGTCAAGCTGGACAAGATACATACAGATGTCAATCCAGTGGATATGTTTACGAAGGCGGTGACAAGGGAGAAGCTGAGCTCCTCTTCAGCTTCAGTTGGACTTCAAGGTTGAATTCAAGTATAACAGAGCAGCAGGGTCCAAGGTACTTATTTCCAGTGGGAGCTGTAATTGTAGCAGTGTCGTCCAGGATCAGTCTCCAAGTGGGAGATTATGTTGGTATGGAGCTTGATCAGTCTCCAAGTGGGAGATTGTTGGTATGTGGTGACTGATCATGCTATATTGTATGGCCATGGTATATTGTACACCCCAACCCCTATCCTTCTGGGCCCGAGAAGGGGTTCGAGCTGACCCCAAGAAAATTTTCTTCCACTTTTAGCGTGATCATCGAAAAATGAAAAATCCAATTTTGTAGAACCCTAAAATCTGGAAACTTCTAAGCTTGTTAAAAAGGGGTTCAGATGGGTATTAATGTAGGATGAAAAACACGATTATTCACAAGATTGTAATAGGTTTTACACTGGATAATAAAAGTATTGGATGGCTACGGTTTGGTGGATGTAGCCCGGATTGGGTGAACCACGTTAAATTATCTGTGCTATGATTTATTCTGTGTGTTTTAGTTTCTCTGTTTATTATATAGATCTGCATTTAATTGTTAGATATCTGCCATTTCTAACCCTAACAACAATGAATAGCTCCCCCTGAATTCTTACTTGTCCTTAGGAATTAGTGACTAGATGAGAGAGATATCACTCCCAATTTTTTCCTAAGATACTTAATAGTCTCTTTAGGAAGGCTCTTGGTGAAAATATCTATAATCCATTCTTGTGTTGCAATGTAATCCAACTTGACATGCTGTTATGCTACCTATTCTCTGTGGAAATGATACTTGATGGGAATGTGCTTCATCATAGAGTGCATAACCAGATTCCTTGAAATATTATTGGACTCATGTTGTCTCAAAGTATTGAAATTGGATGATCATATTCTATCTTCATGTCCTTCAATGTCTTCTTCATTCAAATGAATTGTGTGTAACATGATACTACTGCTATGTATTTAGCCTTTGCTATGGATAAATAAAATGAAGGTTGTTTCTTGCTTAACCAAGACACTAGACTATTGCCAAGAAGGGATGCTCAACCACTTGCACTTTTCCTATCATCAACATTTCTTGCCCAATCCACATCTGTATATGTTAGTAGCATGAAATTTTCACCTCTCAAATACCACAAACCAAAGTCCAAAGCTCCCTTTAGATATTTGAATATTATTTTGATTAATTACACATGAGTTTCTTTTGGTGTTTCTTGAAATCATGCCACCATGCCTATTGCATGCATAATTTATATTCTTGATTCTATCAAATATAGTAGGCTTGCAATCATGGACTTGTATAGCATCTAATTTTCTTAGGAAGATTCATCATCCTTGCTTAATTTACAACTTGTGACCATGGGTGTGCTAACTAGTTTGTAATATTCCATCTTGAATTTCTTTAACATTTCCTTGATGTCTTTGGTTAGCGAGATAAATATTCCTTTGTTAGATTGAGAAATTTGTAAATTGAGAAAAAATGATAACTCACCAAGCATAGACATCTCAAATTCCATTTGCATTTCCTTTGCAAATTCTTGACACATTTTATTATTATTGCCCCCAAAAATGATGTCATCAACATAAACCACAACAATCAATTGATTCTCACCTTTAGTCTTAATGTAGAGATTACTATCTACAATTCCTCTTCATAAGCCTTGTTGTTGTAGATATTTGTCAAGTCTTGAATACTAGGATCTAGGGGTTTGTTTTAGTCTAGAGAGTGCTTTCTTTAGTCTATAAACATAATCTTATTTTTTTGATAATAAAAACCCTTCTGGTTGTTCAATGTGTACTTTTTCCTCTAAGTTTCCATTAAGAAAGGCTAACTTAACATTCATTTGATTGACTTTGAATGTCTTGAAACAAGAAAATGCTAAAAATATTATGACAACTTCCAATCTTGCAACAAGAGCAAAAGTATCTTCAAAATCGTCACCTTCAACTTGAGTATAACCTTTACAAATTAATCTCGCTTTGTCTCTTACCCATTGACCATATTCATTCAAATTATTCTTAAAGACCCACTTGGTACCAATCACATTTTTATCTTTTGGTCTTGAAACAAGTTCCCATGTCTCAATATTTTTAATTTGATTCAATTATTCTTCTATAGTATCTATCTAATGTTTTTATTCTCTAGTTTCCACAAATTCCTTATACTCAATTTCATATAGCAAGGAGAAATTTGTATGTTTAATGCACTTGTAAATCTTCTTCTAGTTTGTATCCTAGTATCTTTATTACCAAAAAAGAGATTTTTTGAATTATTCTTATGAACAAATCTAGATGGTGTGTTTGTATCTCTTTGTCCCATTTCTTCTTTTCCATCTCCTGCTTCTTCTTTTCAGCTCGAGTATTCAAATCCTTCTTCCTTGTAGATTGAGTCTTTTAGGTGATCATTTTCTTGTAATATATCCTTTTGATGTGTTGTTTCATCCACTTTACGTTGGCACTTTCTACAATATTTGGCAACCTTTTATTATAACATTTATAATCCTTACTTTTAGAAGAATAACCAAGGAAGATGCCTTGATTAGATTTGGAGTCAGATTTTTTAAAATCTTCATCATCTCCTTGTATGTAGCACTTATTTTTGAAAAATTTGAAGTATTTGACTAGTGTTGGTCTTCCTTTATATAGTTCATAAGGAATCTTTCTATTGTTGACTCTAATCTTTCCTTTGTTTAGAATATAGACTATTGTGTTAAATTCTTTTCTCCAAAACTTGTCTAGTAACATAGATTCATTCAACATTGTTCTAGACGTCTTTTCCACAATCCAATTATTTATTTCTACAACTCCATTCTATTGTCGAGTCCTTGCAACTGAAAAATATCTTTTTATTCCATGATGCTCACAAAAATATTCATTCATTTAAGGTAAATTCACCTACATGATTTGATCTCAACCCCTTGATTTTCAATCCAGTTTCTTTTTCAACCAAGGCTTTAAACACTTTGAAATTCTCAAATGCTTCCAATTTTTCTTTTAGAAAATTAACTTGTGTCATTCTAGAGTAATCATCAGTAATCAACATAAAATAACTCTCACCTTGCAAGCTTTGTGTTCTTGTAGCCCCACATATTTGTATGAACAAGTTGCAAGGACTTTATTGTTGAGTTCTCATTTGGTTTAAAGCTTTCTCATTTTTGTTTCCCATGTTGACATTACTTGCAAAGAGTGTTTGAACGTTTAGAAATATTTTACATATCTCTTATTGACTTGTTTGGTGCTGATTTTCACTAGATTATCAAAGTTTATATGGCCCATTCTTCTATGCCATAACTAGATTTCATTTGTTTGCCCCACATAAAAATTTTCTCCATTGATCTCACTAAGGATGTATAGGTTGGTTGTTGTTATTTGCATCAACAACCACTTTTCTTGTACTTACCTTCCTTATCTCACAACCTTGAGCATGAAAAGTAATAGTGTGTCTTTGATCACACATTTGACTAACTCTAGGAAAATTATGTTTCAAACCTTAACATACAAGGCATTATTTATTTATTTATTTATTTTCTTTCCATTACCAAGACTTAGAGTACCTTTTCCCGTAATCTTTGCTAAAGCATTATCTCCAAATTTTACCATTCAATTACTCTCTTCAAAGGGAGAAAATTGCTCTTGTTTCCTGTCATATGGCTTGAGCATCCATTGCTAATGTACAATTGATTTCCCTCATCTTGGACATGCAAAATTTTTTGCACAAGCATGGATTTTTCTTTTGTTGGTCTTGTTTCCTTTTCCAAACTTTGGTAGATTCCTCCTTTTGCTTGTCAAGGGTATCTCCTTGTTTGTCTATTAGGTTCCATTAAGGGAGCAAAATAATTGTAGTTTTTATTTAGGAATCCATAAGAATTACTTTTTGCATGTGTAATGTCACTTTTCCTCTTATGATTATTAAGTATTAGCAATAGATTGAATATAACAAATATTAGAGTTAATATAATTTATAATATGCAATATTATCAAAATAAATATGAATAATTAATGTAAGCTACAAGCATGTGACAATTAAATAATCAACATAGTAAATGGAATAACACCTCCACATAGATTAATCATATTAACACCAAATCATACAGGAAATATTCCCAAAATTATCGAATCAATGATTCTCAATACTTAGTTTAAAGTCATGGAAAGGCTGCTATCTAACAGTCATAGGAATGGTTATAGATCTAGGTTGTATCCCAACACAAACACCCCTAGAGGAACTGGTTCTTGCATAGAACCAACTTGCCTTCATGACATAAAATCAACCCTGGCCAGGACACTCCCAAGTGTACGCTGTACCCCGAGCTGGACACACATTGTGTGCCCCTTCTCCAAATGTTTAAATGCCCACCTAGATCCTAACCTTCACTCCTTTGTGCCCTTTTAGTTCCTCTTTCCTTTTTCTCGTATCTCCTTGAATGTTTTCCATGTCTCACATGAATGATTTATATATCCTTTTAAGGGGTGGTTTTGAAACCATCACACCCTTTCACAAAAAGTTGCCTTTTAATAATTATTTAAATAAATACTTATTCTTCCTTTTTAAATAGTGTTTATACATATTCTTTATTAATCTCTCCTTTAACCAAAGTATCATAATATCTTTTATTTTACATCTCCCTTTTAATTTTAAAGGGTTATTCATAGATTTCTCTTCTCTTCGGGAAAAAATCACATAACAATTCCCCCCCTTGTAAATTAGCTGTTGTCCTTAGTAGTATGATATGCATCTACATCACAACTCAAAAAATATATAATCAATAATTGAAGAAACTGATATTAAATATCTTTATTCTTCATAATATTTCTATATAAATCTTAATTTCATCTACATCCTTTCCTTTTTTTAATTCATAGATTCCTCTCTTTTCAATTTAAATTAACAAAGTACTTTCAAGAGATTCATTTTTCTAATCAAAAGTATGACAAAATTGTACATACACACATATCAAGAATTTGTAATGTCCCCTTCTCATCAGTGATTAGCTCAGACACTCATCAGCCTATTCCGGAGGCCCGTAGGCTCGTGAGGTAAAATTAGGGTTTCCATGTTTGGAGGTTCTATGGCATTTCTAGGAGTTTACTATCTATAGTAAATTCTAGTTTTGGCAGTATGTAGTTGTCAGTCTTCAGGTCTTCATTTTTCAGTTGGAGCAATTATATGAGTTCAAGTTCTGGCTTCTAAAAGCTTTATTTTGGTGAATTTCTTAAATAAAGGCATTAATGTTATAATTTGTAGTTGACCCCTTTTCCTAGTGAATTAACTTCAAGTTGTTCTTAAAAGGTGGACTGGAAGGGGGATGCCTTCATAAAAGGAAGAATTAAAAATTTATTAAAAGTCTTTTATGCCTTGGAAAGTGGACGCCATTTTAAGAAGGATTTATGTTTGGAAAATTGAAAAGTCTTTTGTGTCTTTTGGCGTGCCTTGAAGGGAATTCAAAGATTCTTCTCCTTTTCTATAAAAGTGAATCCTGGCTCCAACATTTGTTATCCATGAACTTTGCTACTGTTATGTTGTCAGAATGACAATTGAATTGTTGCTTCGAGGAATGCTTAGCTCCTAGCCTCTCACCAATTTCGTGTTTGAAATACAACACCTAGTTGGTCATTTGCTGCTTCTCAAATCAGACTAGCAGATTGAGCTCAATAGTTGAAGATTTTGATTATTTTTTCCAGTTTTGAAGTTGCTGATATAGTCATAGCTGAAAGTTGATTTTGTATACAACTTTGTGAGTAATTTTTATTTTGTTATGGGAATTTAAGAATCTGATTTCTATGCTTTGGGAGACCCCTTCCACAAGTTAGCAGATTTTAGTTTTGAGTTGCTAATTTTATATGTCAAAATCACCCCTCAAGGAGGCCGTACCATTCTT
>VDFB02352419.1:0-18915 GCA_007258455.2 Sequoia sempervirens | reverse complement strand
CACAACTATCTTCAACACTTACTCCCCCTTAGGTTTTGACTCTTTTCTCCTGAACAACTCTTCTCCCACACGACTCTTCTTCTTAGATAATTCACAATTTTTCACATGACTCTTCTCCCCATTTGACATCAATGACAAATATTTCTTTTCTCCACACAAGCTCTAAACCACATATCTGAACATCTAACTACTCCCCTAAGTAGCAACCACCACAACATCAACCCAAATCAAAATATGACTATGAAATGCACGGATTGATGCAAGTCAATACATCTTAGTTCTGATTAGGAGGGGTAATCACCCTAGCTTCCCTTTGAGATACTCAAAAGTATCCTTAGGCAACGACTTTGTAAAGATATCTGCAATTTGTTCCTTAGTAGGCACATACTCCAATTTGACTTCCTTTCCACTCACCTTCTCTCTCAAAAAGTGAAACTTGATAGATATATGCTTGGTATTTGAATGTAGCACTAGATTCTTAGAAATTTTAATTGCACTTGAATTATCACAGAATATAGCAATGGGTTCATCACACACAACTCTTATATCTTTCAACATCTACTTCATCCGCAATACTTGAGTACAATTGTTAGCAACAACAATGTATTATGCCTCTACAGTAGACAAAGAAATGGCATTCTGCTTCTTACTTAACCATGAAATCAACTTCTTCCCCAAGAAAAATGCACCACCACTAGTACTCTTTCTATCATCCACCTCACCTACCCAATCAACATCAGTAAAAGCATTCAAAGTAAGATTGTCATCTTTAGGATACCACAACCCAAAATCAATTGTCCCCTTCAAGTATCTAAAAATTCTCTTCACAACAGTTACATGAGATTCCTTAGGATCAACTTGAAATCTTGCAACAATGCATACAACATTGACGATATCTGGTCTGGTTCGAGTCAAGTAAAGCAATCCACTAATCATCGATATGTATCTAGTCTGATTTTCTTTGGGAGAATCATCATCTTGTGTCAACTTGCATCCGGTCACCATGGGTGTACCAACTGGCTTTGAATCTTCCATACCAAACTTCTTTAGCAATTATTTCACATACTTGGACTGAGATATGAAGACCCCTTTATCTAACTAAGTAATTTGCAATCCCAAAAAGAATTTTATCTCACCAATCATAGACATCTCAAAATCATTATGCATCTCATCAACAAACTTCATGCACAAACCATCATCTCCTCCGAAAATGATATCATCAACAAAGACTTCAACAATCAAATCTTTATCATCATCAATCTTGAAATAAAGATTACTATCAACAATACCTTTATTGAATCCAAGCTTCAAAAAATACTTGTCCAATTTGGCATACCATTCTCTTGGGGCTTGCTTAAGTCCATACAATGCTTTCTTCAATCGACAAAACCATATCTCCCCGACAACAATTGAAATCCACTGTTGCTCAACATACACTTCTTCCAAATACCATTTATAAATGTTGACTTGACATCTATCCATAAAACTTAGTTTTTGTAAGCAACATACAAGAAATAATCTCATAGATTGAATCCTAGCAACAAGGAAAATTTTCTTCAAAAATCATTTCCTTCCATTTGGGGAATATCCCCACACAACAATCTTGCTTTGTTTCTAACAACTTCACCTTGCTCATTCAACTTTTTTCTAAAGACCCATTTAATTCCAATTACATTTTTGTCCTTAGGTCTAGGAACAAGAATCCATGTATTATTCTTCTCAATTTTCTATAGCTCTTCTTTCATTGCTTCCACCCAATGTTCATCTTTGCATGCTTCATTCACATTATTAGGGTTAGTCTTTGAAATCAAACAATATTCTTCTGCAATCTTTCTCCTAGTCTGAACACCTTTGTTCTTATCACCTATAATCTAATCTTCTGAATGATTTAGTCTTACATACCTTGGAGTCTTAGAATGTTCTTGAACTTCTGGCTCTTGTGATCTCTCTTCTGAACTTTCACTAGTTCCTTCCTCTTGATTTTCTTGATTCACCAGAATGATTTGAACTTGATTTTGAGTCTAAAGTTTCTTTCTTGTGACTGCACTATTATTCTGATCATTTGAATCATATCCATAGGTTCTGGACGGTCTAGTTATGTCTTCATCAACCTTGACATTTGCACTTTCAACTACTTTCCTTAATCTCTTGTTGTAGCACCGGTAGGCCTTGCTCTTAGTAGAATAACCAAGAAAGATTCCTTCACCACTCCTAGCATCAAAATTTCCTATCTCTTCATCTCTTCTAATATAGCATTTACTCCCAAAGATTTTGAAATATCTAACAGTAGGCTTATGACCAGTCCATAGCTCAAAAGGGGTCTTACCAGTATCACCTTTGAACTGTACCCGGTTGAGGATGTAAACAACAATACTCACAACTTCTCTCCAATAGATATAAGGGACATTTCCTTCGAGCATCATAGTCCTAGCAACATCTTGAACTGTCATGTTCTTCCTTTCCACAACTCCATTTTGTTGAGGGGTCCGTAGGGCAGATAATTGTCTCTTTATCCCATGCACTTCATAGAAATAATTAAACTCATGAGAAGTGAATTCACCACCTCTATCTGATCTCAAACATTTAATCTTCAAACCTATCTCTGTCTCAACCATAGCCTTATAAGTCTTGAATTTCTCCAAAGCTTTATATTTCTCCCTTAAGAAAGTAACCCACATCAATATAGAGTAATCATCAATAAGTAACATGAAGTACTTGTCTCCTTGTAAACTTTTGATTCTAGAAGGACCACACAAATTAGTATGAACAAGCTCCAACACTTCTTTTGAACAATATTGTTTTCTCCGAAATGAAATTCTAGTTTTCTTCCCTAACTGACATTCCTTGCATATAGTATTAGTAGGCTTTACCAACTTAGGAGGATCTCTCATTGCTTGAGTAGAACTTATCTTAACAATATTGTCAAAGTTTACATGACACATTCTCCTATGCCACAACCAAATTTCATCAACTTGAGCAATCAAACAACTTTTACTAGCAACATTCAGGTGAAAGATGTTACCTTTTGTTTTTGTACCTGAAGCAATCACATTTCCAGAACTCCCCAATATTCTACACTTACCATTCTTGAATTGAAGATTGTATCCCTTGTTAACCATCTGTCCGACACTCAAGATATTATGCTTCAAACCTTCCACATAAAGAACATCATCAGTATTATTCTTTCCATCAAGAGAAATGGATCATCTGCCATGGATTACACCAGCTTTGTCATCACCAAATCCTACAACACCACCATCATACTTTTCTAGATTCACAAATTTTATTTTATCACCTATCATGTGATGAGAGCATCCACTGTCAATCACCCATTCATCTTTCTCTTCAACTTGAGCAACTAGAGCTTTCTCCACATTTGAGCAACTAACAGATTCAATAGGTGTTGGATCATTTTCCTTGATAGCAATAAATACCCATTCATCTTCCCTTGTATTTCCTTTATCAGATTCATCATCTATCACACCTTCATCAACAAAATAATAGCACTTTCTTTGAAATATGGGCTTGTTATGTCTTGGCTTAGGGACTCTTTCTGGACACCTTGATGCAAAATGACCTATCTTATTGCAAGAAAAACTTTTAATAGGCAATTTCCCTTTATATTTACCTTCTCCTCTGGTTTCACTTTTGACAATAAGTGCTTCAAGCTCCTCTAGCTTTCTCTCCTCTTCTTCAATCTCTCTCATTTCATCCTCATAATTGAATACCTTTCTAGAAGAACTTTCTCCCAAATCATATCTTTGTTTATCTCTTCCAGAAGTAGTAGCCTTGAATGTAGATTCTATCTTAGGAAGAGCATCACCAAATTCACTCAACTCAAAATTAGTAAGCTTACCAATCAACATGTCTCTAGTTACATTTGTTATAGTTTGAAGCTCTTCAATAGTAGTAGCTTTGAATTTGTATGCAACAGGAAAGGATCTAAGCACTTTAGCAACAATCTCTGATTCTTCCAACTGTCCACCAACACATCTAATACCACACAAGTTCATTCACTCTTTGCATGAAAGTGGTAATGTTCTCATCATCACCCATTCTCAACATTTCATATTTCCCTTTCAGACTTTGTAACTTAGCAATCTTCACATTAGCATCACCTTCATACAAAGTTTCCAACTCTTTCCAGATCTCATAAGCAGTCTTCAGATCCATAACATTTGTCATCTTAGAATCAATCAAAGCACTCAACAATGCTTCCTTAGCCCTGATATTGTGCTCAACATCCCTAATCTTAGGAATAGTAGTAGGACCATTCTGAGGGATAACATACCTATTGCTTAATGTAATGCTCCAGTAGGGTTCACCAATGCATCTCAGATGGCACTCCATTCAAGTCTTCCATAGAGAATAATTTGTTCCATCAAATCTCAAACTATCCTTCTTGTATGTCGCCATCCTTGGATCACCTCAAGTTGTTAAACTTATTCCAAGGAATCAACTCTGATACCAATTGTTGGCAACACAAGGGTAGACAACTGAGAGGGGGGGTGAATCAGTTGTCACATAATTTCAAACTTATTCAACTTATTAACCTTATTCTCAGATCTAATCAATAACCATGAAAGCATAAATCAATAACACATCAAAACACACATAACACCAAGATTTTTTACATGGAAACCTTGTTAGGGGAAAAACCATGGTGGAGGTCAGTCGACAAGATTATACCCTATTAAAAGTATAAAGAAATATGAATGGGGAATGCACATGCATTCAGGCACACTACCTAGAGCTCACTGGTCAATTACAAAAGGAAGACACATACACTGTCTTACAAAAGGATATGAATTACATCCACAAGATTTGAGCTAAGAAAAATAGCATCTGCTAATGCTTGATTACAATTTTGGTTAAGAACATGAACACTTCACTCTTCTTCACTCTTCTTCACACTCTACTTCTGCCTTCGAAAGATCTGAATAATATTCGCACATAGGAATCACACTATTTTCATACTCATGCCTTCAAATGATAAAGTAATCGCTTATATATATCTGCAACAAGAAATTACATTGCTAATGTTGGCCTCAATGAAATAATAAAATGAATACAAACTGCTAGCCCAAAACATTAAAGATTATTAATGCGAATAAACCAAGGTCAGCCACAACATAGTGAAGACCCAAAATAAAATTCTCAAACACGAACCACCTTCAAAAATTAATCCTCGAAGATCCACAACACGCTACAACACCCTGTCGGCCAAGAACATGAAAAACATGAACACGCAAGAGAAAATATCGAATCATGAGCACAACGATCAATGTAGACGTGCAACACAGATAGAGCATGATATAGAAATGTCCAAAAACATCATGAATCACCAAAGAAGCATCCACAACAGCTAAACTTGCTAAAATCTCATCACCTTCATTCAAGAACACCAACTAAAGAAACAAAAAAATTGTCAGAATACAAATCTTCACGCGGATCTCTGAAACTTAATGTGGATAAACTAGATATACTCGACAAGAAACCCTTTAATCCACAACCTTTGATCATCAATGTACTAAACTCATGATAGACTAACTTCACTTCACCACTGACAACCTGCAACTTATTTTATTACAATTTTCTCAATATCCTCGACATATACAACCTCTAAGACATTAATTCCAATAGTGTTGACATTAATGACAACCACATATTAGTAGCACAACCACAACATCCAATAGAAAGATGACTTGGAACTCTGGAGGCCCACCATAATGGATTTCAGTATTCAACCATGAGAGAAAAAGAGAGAGTTGATATCATGTATCAAAACATTAAGCATGCATTCTTCCAGCCAGCGGAGAAGGAGATAATTACTTTGCTTTATTTTCATTTGCATAACCATATCATGGCGTGGGAACCAAGAAGACCAAGGATGTCGAGTTTTATGTGGAGGTAATGGATGTGTTCCAAAATTTAGGAGGGGCAAGAAGGTTATTGTATGATCCTGATGAAATTGAGGAAGAACAACAAGAGAGGGACATGAAAAATAATATTAATGCAGTCAAGGATTTGTCAAGCTAGTAAGAGAGCTATGGGAGTAGCCTCATCTAAAATATTTTGAACTAGAGTTTGATGTACCATTTAGAGAGCTTGGTTTTCATGGATTTCCTTTCAAAGCCTCTGCTTTTATTGTTTCTACGGTAAACTGTTTGGTAGAGTTGGTGAATTACCTTCTTAGTAATCACTATTAGTGAGATTGAGATTGTTAATCAATTAGGTGCTAATTTGAGCAATGAAATAGTCTGAAAAGGTAGAGAGAGCTACATTGGTGACTCAAGAGAAACTTCATCTTTAAAAAAAAAGTCAATTAGGCTGGTAGACTTGTGGATTAGGTCAACATTTGGCGGAAGAGGAGAAAGATGACTAGAACTTTGGAGGCCCACCATAATGGATTTCAGTATTCAACCATGAGAGAAGAAGAGAGAGCTGATATCATGTATCAAAACATTAAGCATGCATTCTTCCAGCCAATGGAGAAGGAGATGATTACTTTGCTTCATTTTTATTTGCATAACCATAGCGTGGCATGGGAACCAAGAAGACCAAGGATGTCTAGTTTTATGTGGAGGTAATGGATGTGGTCCAAACTTTAGGAGGGGAAAGAAGGTCAATGTATGATCCCAATGAAATTGAGGAAGAATAGCAAGAGAGGGACATGAAAAATAAAAATCAATGCAGAGTTTCAAGGATTTGGCAAGCCAAGAAGAGAGCTATGGGAGCAGCCCATCTAAAAGAGTTGAACTAGAGTTTGATGTACCATTTAGAGAGCTTGGTTTTCATGGAGTTCCTTTCAAATCCTCTGCTTTTATTGTTCCTACGATAAACTATTTGGTAGAGTTGGTGGAATTACCTTTCTTAGTAATCACTATTAGTGAGATTGAGATTGTTAATCAATTAGGCGCTAATTTCCTGTAGCAATGAAAGAGTATAAAAAGGCAGAGAGAGCTACACTGGTGACTTAGGAGAAACTTCAGCTTTCAAAAACAAAGGCAATTAGGCTGGCAGACTTGTGGATAAGGCCAACATTTGGTGGAAGAGGAAGAAAGATGAATGGAACTTTGGAGGCCCACCATAATGGATTTCGGTATTCAACCATGAGAGCAGAAGAGAGAGCTGATATCATGTATCAAAACATTAAGCATGCATTCTTTCAACTAGCAGAGAAGGAGATGATTACTTTGCTTCATTTTCATTTGCATAAACATATCATGGCGTGGGAACCAACAAGACCAAGGATGTCCAATTTTATGTGGAGGTAATGGATGTGGTCCAAAATTTAGGAGGGGCAAGAAGGTTAATGTATGATCCTGATGAAATTGAGGAAGAACAACAAGAGAGGTATAGGAAAAATAATATCAATGCAAAGTTTCAAGGATTTGTCAAGCGAGTAAGAGAGCTATGGGAGTAGCCTCATCTAAATATTTTGAACTAGAGTTTGATGTACCATTTAGAGAGCTTGGTTTTCATGGATTTCCTTTCAAAGCCTCTTATTTTATTGTTCCTACGGTAAAATATTTGGTAGAGTTGGTGGAATTACTTTTCTTAGTAATCACTATTAGTGAGATTGAGATTGTTAACCTTGAGAGAGTAGGACTTGGGAAAAAGGAATTTGATATGGTTATTGTTTTCAAAGACTTCAAGCAGGATGTACTCCGCATTGAAGCCATTCCTCAATTTTCGCTTGATGGCATCAAGGAATGACTGAACTCCATGGATATAAAGTATTATGAAAGGATAATGAACTTGAACTAGCAGCCAATTTTGAAGACTATTACTGATGATCCAGACAAATTTATTGAAGAGGGTGTTTGGGAATTTTTGAATATGGAAGCTAGTGATTCCGATTATGATAATTCATAATTCATAAGAGTCAGATCGAGGATATGAACCCTCTGATGTAGAAGAGGAATCAGAATCAAATGAGGAAGGTTCAGAAGATGAATCTCTTGTGGAGTTAAGTGAGGACGAGTCTGACAGTGAAGAGGAAAGGTAAAAGCTATAGGGAAGTCTCAGGCACCTGATATTAGAGATTCAAGAGGAATTCCTACCAAGAGGCATAAATTCAGATGAATTGAGTTCATCTACATCCTTCTACTATTTATTCATGCACATAAATGGTTTAGTTGTTTATGCAAATGATGCATATATGTTAACTTGATCAGTGTTGTTACTTTGGTATTTTGACTTCTATGACAACCAACCATAAGGCCATTCTGTGCGGGAGCACGTTTTTGTTTTTAGTTAGCTTTTTTGGATAGCTCTACTTGGTGTTAAGGACATTCCATTTATCTTTTGAATGTTTAGAAGTCTAGTATTACACGCTTCTCTATGTTGATTAAATCAGGTTGCAGGTTTTTTACTGCTGATTTCTTTATTTATGGAGTTTTTTTAACTTGGAAGACAAGAATTTACTGTCTTTTTAAAAATTAGATGGACAAATTAAGTGGCTGGTTAGCTACGCCAAGTGATGTATACTACAAGGATGTGTTAGATCTATAGGATTCCTACCAAGATGCATCAAAAAATTATTACATGTTAAAAGAATGGCAACATCGTGAGGAAGGATGACAAAGTTGCATGTGGATCACTTAGTAGAATGGCAACCTGAATTCAAGGAAGCACTCCTTGAGATACCTTGTTTGAGAGAAAAGAAGATAAATCAAATTAACATGGGACTAAGTTACTCAAATGATATCATAACTTAAATGAGGACACTTAAGAGATATTAAAAGATAATGGTCATTAATTAAAAGATGCGATGAAAATATGGCATGAATGTCACCCACTACCCTTTAAGGCAAACAATATTTTTTTCCTCAACATGAAATAATGGGACAATTGAGTGGGATCTAGGGCCAATAGAGAAGCACTTTAGGACTCATCTTACACATCAATAAAAAAACTCAACACAAGAAATGCAAATTGACATATTAACACAACAATATCCAACTAAGTTATTGAAAGTCAACTATTGATACCTCGTTCTCCATCCATATTAAAAAATCGGCCCACTTTTTGCTTTGTAACTTTTCCTTTTCAAATTGCTTTGGATGCCGACCATATTTCTCCTCCTGTCAAAACATGGCACATGGACTAGTTAAACTAATTAATATGAAATCATTTACTTTTTCCTAGGGAATTAAAAAAATATCATTTAACATATTAAATATACTTACAAATTTACAAATCAAGGCCTGTAAACCTTTCTGGCCACTGTGATGTGTGGCACAAAGTTTTTGAATCCTAGCCTTGGAGGCCTTGTCCTGAAACATATACTAATTCAATTTAAATATGCAAAAATACAATTTAAAAATTGTTTAATAAATTTGATATAATCTTATGAGAAAATTCAAATACCTGCATACTCTCCTCACCGGATTTCCTTCATGCTTCAGAATTCTCATATGCTTTTACAAGCTCTTTCCATACTTTGACACTTACAACAATTGGTCTTTTTTTGAGCCTTAGCTAGGGAGGGATTTTTTTATCTTCTTTTTTTGGTTGCATCAAAATCACTTGCAATTTTGAGACGTTTGTAGCTTTACCTTCTTCACAGACCAACCTGTGCCAAATTTAGTCTCCATGTCATTGATAACTGCTTTTTGTAGGTGTATGGGTATCTTTGAGAATGGAAAATGTAGATGGTCTTTGAACTATTGAAGGCATGATTCCTTCAACCTATTCAAAAACCCGTTTCGAGCATCTGTCATTCAGACTTCCCCTAAAACCACATCATATTCTATATTGGTATTTTAGATACCAATGCAAGATCAAAAAGATGGTGTGGTGGAAGAAGTATGTGTCCCAAGAGTGGGTGGGACAATGGAAGCCTCTACTCCATGTTCTACACTCCTAGAGTTTAGTATTTCTAATTTCCTCCTGAATCTTTTGTTCGATCTAGGATTGCTTGGGGAATCAATCGATTCCCTTTGACATGGTTGATTTCATTGCAATGTTTGAGGGGATTCACTAGATCGGTTTTCTATGTATTGGCAAGCATTGTCCAGTGCACATCATCCAAATTGTTCATTGTCTCTGCCCCCAATATGGAAGCCAATGCCTCTTTATCTTTGTCAGTCACATGTCCCTATATATATATAAAATAAATTTCTTTTATTAAATTTAAAAATAAAAAAACTAAAAAGTAAAAATGAAAGAAACAAGGGAAACATTTACAAATCTATAAATTGACAATGAATTGCCTCATTGTGGCCAAAGTCTGCTCCATTTGTTCTCTTCCCTCTATCGCTTGACATTTTGAGGTGACCTAGGGAAAATTATTTTCATCTAGTTTGTGGAGGCAAACGAAGTACACACTGTCAAGTATGAAAGTTTTCGTCCAGTTTGTGGTATGAAAGTTTTACCTTGAATGACTCTCTTTTTGGATTTAAACGCCTATGAATCAATTGCTTGCACACCTATATAGAATATAAATATATTTGAAAGGATATAAATACATTCAAAATGAAACAAATGTATTGTAAAAAAATCAACGCTTGCACACCTGTATAGAATGGTAATCTTTGGGGGATAAAAAGGGCGCGAAGTGTGGTTTTATTGAGAGTTAACACAGATAGGTCCCATGCTCAAGTCGCATCCGCTGATTAGAAAGAAAATGAATGTGTGCGCACAATCAATTTGAAACCACAAGCTCATTGTTCTATAGAAGAATAAGTGAAAATTAGTAATAGCTAATTTAAGCCCGAAGGTCTCACAAATTTGAGGAAATGATCTATTATTCAATTGTCATCTCAAAAGCTCTATCTCCTCATATTGTCTCGACCAACCTCTATTCCCACGGGACCTGGCTATAGTGGGGAAAATGCAGTTTAACGACTTGTCTTGAAAGCACTCGACTACTTTTTATGGAAGGAAGGTCCAAGAAATAGAACCATAAACTAAAAGCTTGGGATGGGAATGATAAGCGAACCGGGGCATTGGAGTTTCAAAAACACGTTCACTACTCTCGGATGCAGAGGAAATAATGAAATGTCTACAATTTTACCCTCCTCCTTTGGAACCACATGAGACTTGAACGATTCGCGTGTAAACAAAACAATATTCACAACCCTTTCTTCACAATCCTCTCCATTTTATCCAAACAAAAATATTTGTGGGAAGGAAAAAAACAAATTGTAACCTTACCTATGGTGTCGCAAACTAAATCGAATTTTCTATCTACTTGCTTGTAGCCCTCCGCGCCGTTTTCCCCTTTTTCTCCTCTCTTCCTTCTCACGGATTTTTTCTCCTGTCATCTCTTCCTTCTTGATGCGGGAAGTTTTAAATTTTTGTTCTTGATTGAATAGTCGGCGCTATAGTCAGCATAGCAAAGTGCACCTAATTTAGTGTCTCCTTTCAGCCAAAAATGTAATCTATTTGGGATGCAAAAGGTGGCATAAAGTGCACCTAATTTAGCGCCTAGTAGTGCAAAATGATGTATTTTGCTTGGAAGTTGATAAATAAATTGATCCTAAATTGAATTCATCTTCATTTGTTCCAAGGGAGCAATCATGGTTTCCTATTTTATCTATTCCTTATCTCATGTCAATTTTGTTGGTGCAAAACTAATAGAGGTTAGATTTGTGAACTCAGAAATGACCCCTATACAACTAGATGAGTCATCTAAAGTGTGAAATATATGTCTAAAGTGAGGTTTTGTGTTAGATAGCATATTTGTTGAAATGATATAATTGGTGTACTAAACATTATTTACTATGTTGTGTATCATAGGGGCGAGACGAGGCCATGGAAACAGATCGTGTCATGTCAAATGAGGACACAATGGCTGAAGCAGGACATCAGGTACTCAAATTTTGACTTAGCTTAGGAAAAAATGATCAGATGGAATTTTGTGATACGTCCATCTTTTGTCACAATATTGTGGAAATTTATAATGTATTATCCAATCTTGACATAAATTAATGCATGTTGATTATTTTAGATGGAGATTTGAGCAAATGCAGAGCCTAAGTGTTCAACTAGAAAAAGAGGAAGAAATGTACTTGGACGTGGACCTAAAACTGTTAAATCACGTAGATGATAGTGGGTGTTCGAGGATATGACAATGGATCTTCCAGACACAACAAATGATTGCATTGAACAAGAGGTTGGCCAGTGGTTCAAGAGCACCTTTTCACCTCCATGGTTCTATTTTGTAGATGATTCCATTTTCCATTTGTACAAGTCATTTCAAAGTCATTTGATGAGTATTAGGCAAAAAATGTAAAATTGTCAACAAATAATGTCAATTTACAAAAAGTGTAAAAGTTGCAATTAGGGGGTTAATGAGGTTTTGGTCGGTTGAGGGTAGTTAGGAGGTTAGAAATTGATCATACATGGTGTAAATTTATTTAAAAATTCTTTTGTAATCATTTTGTGGTCGTTGGTGATTGAATCCTTGGATATAATAATGAAAGAACTCTGATTTTATGCACATTTTCCAGAAAATTGACTATTTTCAGGCTTATGTACAGCCTATACGGACTTGAAAATGTGTAAGAATGTTCTTGAAAGTTGATATTATCAATCAGCTTCCAAATCTATCTTGTTTCATGCATTTTAGTTAAGAATTGTGCAAGATATAGTCATTTTTCTCAAAACTATCTAAAACCCTTGCTAGGGTAACAGTGGATAAAAGAAATTTTGTTTCTCTTTATTGGATTGGTGAAATCATCTAAAAATTTGCATGAAGGACTGTTTTCAGGCTATCTTTCAGACTTTAGAGTTGTGGATCTATAGCTTATGGTTTTGGATGCGTGCAAGGAAGCCCTAGTATGTGTTTTTCACTAAAAACTAAAAAAAAAGACAGTATACAGTCCTTGATCCCATGTTTTGATGATTAAAAAAGGAATTTCCTTCTTATGGCAGTGTTTGGTAAAGGTGTAAGGAATTCCTAAGAGTCATCACCTTCAAAATTTAGTGGGAAAACAAGCTTAGATTTATCATCATTCAGACTATCCTAAGTAAACAAGGTTACCACAGTCCACAAGAGGCAAAGCAACATAGTTATTATGTTTGTAAGAGTCATAAACTCATCAAAGAGTTGTTCAATGGGGAAATTCACATGTTTGTGAAGCTTTTACAAGTTTGAGTTCTTGAAGATACAAGTCTTGTATTGATTGTGGGTGATTTTCCTTTAAGGACAAAGTATTTGCAACCTAAAGCTTTAGGACAGTCTTGAAGAATTAAGGGATATGGTGGGAAAAGTGATGCTAATGGTTGTGTTGTTGGATTTAGGGTTCTTGGTGAGTGTTAAGACTATGTTGTGTTCATGTTTGTGTTAGGACTATTGGAGATGACTTATTTGTTCTTGAATGATTCAATGCATTGGAGGGTGCACTATTGAAGTCTTTTGAGTCCTTGTATCATGAATTGAGATAATGGTGTTTGATGGATCTAATGCACTTTTGGAACTCTGATTTCATATGTAAATTAAGTTGTGGCTATTGAAGTTGAGAGATTTAGTGTCTTCCTTTAACTCTGCATCAGTCAGGACTATAGTACATGGGATGAATACTTTGAGAAAATATATGACTAAAGTGAGGTTTTGTGTTGGATAGCATATTCGTTGAAATGATATAATTGGTGTAGTAAACATTATTTACTATGTTTTGTATTATAGGGGCGAGACGAGGCCATGGCAATAGATCATGTCATATCAAATGAGGATAGAATGGATGAAGTGGGACATCAAGTACTCAAATTTTGACTTAAATTAGGAAAAAATGATCTAATTGAATTTTGTGATACATCCATCTTTTTTCACAATATTATTGAAATTTATAATGTATTATCCAATCTTGACAAAATTAATGCATGTTGTTGATTATTTTAGATGGAGATTGGAGCAAATGCAGAGCCTGAGCGTTCAACTAGCAAAAGAAGAAGATATGTACGTGGACGTGGACCTAAAATTGTTAAATCACGTAGATGACAGTGGGTGGAAGAGGATATGACAATGGATCTTCTAGACACAACAGATGATTGCACTGAACAAGAGGTTGGTCAGGACTATAGTACATGGGATAAATACTTCGAGAAAATTGTTGTTTGTGGATGTTTTGTATGTCGTGGAAAGAAACAATTCAAACGAGCAATTGTACAAAGACATTAAATATATGATGAGCTTCTAGTCGGTAGTATGCCTCCTATAATCGATTCAAATCCAATAGGAATTGTGGTAAGGAATTTCCCAATTTGATATAAATAACATGTATACTTCGTTTAAACATTGTTTTATATTATTTAAATAACTAATTTTTTTCTCAATGGATGCTTGTAGGATAAAGTTCTTGGTTTAAAGTTTCCTGGATCACCGACTTCCAACCTAGAGGGAAATGATCATTTATTAGATCATACATCTAACAAAAATATGTGCCAATATACCAACTCGAAAGATGAGGAATTGATGAAAACAAGTCATAGAACAAGAACTAATTTAAAGATGCATAATTTTCTTAAAGAAAGGGGGAAGGTGGACTAAATACCCTATGAGAATGAATGTGATGGAGATGATGACTTTCCCCTGAGTTTGAGATCAATTTACAAAGAGACATTTGATCTTCAACTATATTGTGCTTGGCCTAGTGATCAACAACTACCTAAAGTGTACGAGGTGTTTCAATTTTGGGGATACAGCTACATGATACGACCCTCCAATATTCATGGAGCGAATCTAGGCCCCTTTACTGTCCAAAATGTACATGTGGGATCTAAACATAGAAACAATTCAGAACAAACCACTAGGAGATTAATGCCATATTATGGTCCATCATATTACAATGGTGAATGGAGAAGACAAGCATAATATAAGCCTCGCATGTCAGCATATGGTCTAAATTCGAATACGTATACACATCGTCTCCAATTGGAAAGTGGAAAATAAATCAATAGAGGCCATCTTATGTATATAGATGGATGTGCATACACACACAAAAATATTACAGGATTTATAAATAGTAGTAAGGGAAGGGACCCTAATGTAAGACTGAATTGTCAATTTCTTGAGGTTATAAATGATAAAGATGGAGATATGGAAAGAGAGGTTGATAAATTGATAATGGTTGAGGCTATTAAGGACCTTACCATTGGGGATGAGTTATTGATTGATTACCCCTTCTTGAAACACACTCATGTGCGAAATAAAAGGGAAGAACAAGGTCTCCGTAAGGATGTTCTTAAGGGAAGAAAACCAAAGAATAATAAATGAGTGTGGACTGATGTTTTTATAAACTATGTTGTCAAAATTGTGTTTTATTTAAATTATTGTATAAAAAGGTAGTCTATAAAGTAATGTTCCATTATTCAATTGATGTATATATGTTTATACAATTTATATTTATATTTTTTAAACCATATTTGATTATATTTCTTTGAAATTGATACATTTATGATTTATCCAGTTGTTGGAAAACATTAAATAATGCTTGCATTTTTTTATAGGTAGAAGATGTTGATGAAATGCATACTAATACCCATGATCTAACTGGGTTATTAAGATTTGGACAGGATGATCCAAACCATCCTTTAAACAATACCAAGGAAAAAAGAGCAAGTGTGAAGAGATTATTTGAAGAGTTGATGATATATGCATACACTGATGAGATGCCACCTAGCCTTAATGATGATGATGATGATAGTGAAAATGTAGTGCATGAAGAAGGATTGAATGAAATTCTTACAAGTTTCTTTGGGGATGGAAAAAATGATGACAATAATGATCATATGGCTGACAATAATGATGATAGTAGGGGTAATTACCACCAACACAATGTTGATGATAACAACCTGAAAGACTCCATCAAGCAAGTAGCGAAGACACCCATGTTCAAATCGGGTGCAAGTAGAACCTCACAACTGGCATGCACATTAATATTATTAGAAATCAAGTCACTATTTGGTTGGTTAGACAAAGGATTCACTACCATACTAAAGTGAGCTGAAATATATTTCTTACTTTGCATTGTCAATTGGTGTACACAATTCGTAAACATTCATTGACTTTGTTTATATTTCTTTAAGGGGATTTTAAAACCATATATTGTATATAAATAGGCCTAGTATAGATTGACATATCAAACATGTTCATAATAAGTCAAACATTCAATTGATTTAATCTCTGGCAATCTTACAGGGCACTATTGTTGGTTGAGTTGGGGATTGAATATAAGAAAATTCATTCATGTAAAAATGATTTCATTTTATAGATAGATGAATATCAGAACAAGGTAGAATGCCTTGTATGCAAAGAGAAGAGATATCGTACAGATGTACAAGGTCCTACAGTTCCAAAGAAGGTTTTATGTCACATGCCAATTATACCTAGACTTCAACGAATGTTTTGTTGCAAGTCACTTGCACAATTGATGGACTAGCATGCAAAGAATAGGAGTAAAGATGGATTGATGCAAATTCTGGCTGACTCCAAAGCAATAAAACACAGAGGAAAAATGGCCAAGAAAATTCAAAGATGAATCTCGTAGTATCTGGTTTGGTCTTGCAATTGATGGAGTGTGCCCATTCTCTTTCCTGAGCTCGAATTATAGTGTTTGGCTAGTCGGATTGATATTATACAATATTCCCCCATGGATGAGTGTTAGAAAGGAGTACTTGATGTTGACTCTCATTGTTCTAGGAAAACATCAAGTTAAAAACATGGATGTTTATCTTGTGCCTTTTATTGATGAGATGCAACTGTTATGGAAAGGAATAAGAATGTATGGCATATCACGTCCTCCATCAAATAGGTCCTTCATGTTGTATGGTGTGCTATGTTGGACTATTCATGATTTCCTAGGACTTGGTGTTTGTTCTGGTAAGATAAAATATTTACGTATTTACACTCATAATTTATTTTCATCCCAACTTTCATACTTAGTTTTATTCTATTTATTTGATGTTATTAACATTACTTGTTGAATTGTAGGGCTTCAAAAAAATGGGATATTTGCATGTCCAAGATGTGCAGAACAATTTCAAGGGTGGTATTCTAAAGATCTACATAAATTTATTTACGCAAACAACAGGGTTTTTCTACCACTAGATCATAGGTTTAGAAATTTCCAGAAGAATCAATTTGATGGAAAAGTTGAAAATAGAGGCCCTCCCATGATTATGGGTCCAGGTGATTGGTTTAAGAAGTATCAAGATGCTGAATTGAAAGCTTGGGAGGATTGTTTTGATCGGGGTGATTCAATTGAAGAACTAGAACAAGTTGTAGTTCATATGCCAGAAGGAATGAAAAGGAAATCCATATTTTATGACCTCCCTTACTGGAAGGATCTATTAATATCTCACCTATTAGATCCTATGCACATCTTCAAAAATGTCCCAGATTCTATATTTTGACATATATAAGGAAAAGAGGACACCTTGTCTTCGAGGAGAGATATTGCTCTTTCGCGTACCAAATTTGATAGAAAACATTTGTGGCCAAGCAAGGGAAATGAAACATATGCAGAAGCTCCATGGATTTTGAAAAAAAAGAGCTAGACCAACTAAAAAATGTCATTCGTTCAATAGGGACACCTACTGGCTATGGGTCATCATTGGCTAAAGCTTTTATAGTTGATGGACATATCACAAGATTTAAAACACATGATTTTCATAATTTAATGAAGGTATTATATATCATCATTTAACATTTATTGGTAACATTGATTAAGTACTAAATATATTTTGATATTTTGTTGTGTGAGAAAAAATTACTAATGACCTTTTCATAAATGTGTTTGATAGCATATCATGCCATTGGCAATTAGGGGGGATTCTTGTCTTACAGTTGACTTAAGGAATGCCATAAGTTGATTGTCAACATTTACAAGTTTCATGGACCTACAAGTCCATAATTGTATGTGTATTTGAGAAGGAGCAATTTATGACCTACAAGTCCATAATTATACACCTAGTTGATGAAATTGAATTGGCGGGGTAGGTGTCGTATCAACGAGGTGGATTTTTTTCTTTTAAAGGTATATGAAAAATCTTAAAAGATATGTCCGACAAAAGGAACATCTAGAGGGTTGCATGGTTGAAGGGTGTGTATTGAATGAAGCATATTTCTTCCTAGTTGAATTCCTTGGTAAGGATTTTGAAGATGGGCCACGTGTCTGGGATGAAGAACGAGCATCAAATACTATTGATGGAGAAAAACCACAATTTAATGGTGTTGAAGTAGAAATCAGTAAGTAAATTCATGATTAGTGTGGTTGTTTTTCTTGCAATGATTAATTTACTCTATAATTTATTTGTCAAATTAACAACATGACATTTGGAGTTTTAAATAAACATGTTGACATGTAATAGGTGTAGACAAAAGTTCTATACTCGACAAGTTCATTCTATACCACATGGACTTTATGAACAAATGGATTGATCTGTATGATAAAAAGAGAGAAGTGTTAGAAGCAAGGAGATAGTTTAAGAGATCGAACCCAAAGAATAATCCACTTCCCAGTGATATGCTTGGGGAATGGGGAATAGATTGCACACTAGAATGGGTTACTAAAAGAATTAAAAATCAAATAGAAGATGTAGGTATAGATTCAGACATAACAAAAGATGGAATCAACATGTCTAGAGGTTGTGAAAGAAAGGTGTAGTTGGAATTTTACAAAATGTTGTTTCCTTACAATTTTGATACAATTAATTATTTTAATACTCCTCATTATATTTGTTTTCACAGAAATAAATGGCCTTTCACAGGCAAGGAAATATCCAGCAATGTGGGCATATGGTCGACATTATCGTGTAGAAAGTGTAGATGTAAAGAGACGATCCTTCAATTGTGGCATCATGGTTGACTTCAAGCAATCCAGTCAATCAAGCTCAAAAGATGAGAATATAATTGAAGGGAATCTATAATATGTTGGGAAAATACAAGAAATTATTGAGTTGGAT
>VDFB02352417.1:0-18699 GCA_007258455.2 Sequoia sempervirens | reverse complement strand
AGCCCATGGGTTCTTAGCATACTCAGTAATGATCCGATGCCTTCAATCCTCGGAGATCTGTGCCATAGCATTCAACTGAGGTCTGCGAGATAAGGCGTCAGCTACAACATTCTGCTTCCCCTTAATAAAGGTGATGTCAAAATCATACGACTGCAGTTTGTTGACCCATTTTTGTTGTCTCTCATTTAGGTCTCGCTGTCCAAGGAAGTGTTTCAGGCTGTTGTGGTCTGTACGCACACTGAACTTGCTGCCCACCAAATACTGCCTGAATTTAGCCAAAGCATGCATAATGGCTAACATCTCCTTGTCATAGATGTTGTAAAACCTCTCAGGACCCCTAAGCTTCCTACTCTCAAAAGCAATAGGGTGTCTCTCCTGCATCAAAACGGCACCAATGCCCTCCCCTGAAGCATCACAGTACAAATCAAATGACTTCGTAAAGTCTGGTAATGCTAGCACTGGACATGAAGTCATAATCACCTTAAACCTGTCAAAGCACTCCCGAGCCTGTGGTGACCAAGCAAAAGCCCCTTTCTTTGTCAAATCAATAAGGGGTGCGGCGTGACGTGAGAACCCACTAACAAATCTCCTGTAAAAAGCACACAACCCAATGAATCCTTTGAGTTGCGTAAAGTTCTCTGGTACTGGCCACTCAACTATAGCTCGGACCTTCTCAAGGTCCATACTAACTCCCTTGGCACTGATGATGTGCCCAAGATACAACAACTCAGCCATGCCTAGCTCACACTTGGACTCCTGGCATAAAAGGACCTCACCAAGATACCAAACCAAATCCGGGTGAAAGCTAAATGCTCCTCCCACGCATGACCTACCAGACACCCGTGATGTCATCAAGAAGACCAACACAAATCTCCGCAGCTCGAACTAAAGCAATCCTATTAATGGTAAACCAAAGGTAGCAGTGTACTGTTGTGGACCGAAGGCATAAATTCAAGAACTCAAAGTGACCGCAATGGCATCTGAAAGCGGTTTTCTCTATGTCCTGCTCCCTCATCTGAATCTGATGGTACCCAGATCTCAAGTCAATCTTTGTGAAGAAGATAGCACCGTGCAACTCATCAATCAACTCATCGATGCGAGGTATCAGGTACCTGTTCTTAATTGTTTTCTTATTGAGTTGGCGGTAATCTATACACATCCGAAGTGATCCATTCTTTTTCTTCACCAACACGATCGATGAAGCAAAAGGTGACTTGCTAGGTCTGATGTGCCCCATAGCCAACAGCTCATTGATTGTCTTCTCTATCTCATCCTTGAGCCGTTTCGGATGCCTGTAGGGTGTAATCATAATGGGCTTTGCGCCCTCCTCCAACTCGATAATGTGCTCAGTGCCTCTGTTTGGAGGTCTGCCAGGTGGAATGTCACTAAACACTTTTGAGTGTTTAGTTCTCAATATTTGAATGTCTGGATGGTACTCAACCTTCTGTTGCTCCTGTTGTGCAGGTAATAACATACACTTTGTAGCCCAATCAACCATATCATGACGAATGAGTCTCTCCATCCGTCTGTACGATACCATCCTCATATTACTCTCTCTGATGGCTTTGATGACATGAGGTGTCTCGCTCACCTTAAACTTCATCTCCATATCCTGAAGATTGAGTGTGAACTCACCCAAATCGTGAAGCCATGCCATCCCTAGTACCACATCAGTATCTCCCATATTAACAACGTAGAATTCAGTCTTGAACTCATAGTTGTTCAGCCGCATCGGAAAATATGAAGTCTTCCTATCACATTTGAGGGTGTACCCATCAGCCACCTTGACTCGAATACCCTCAAACTCCTCTGTCTGTATACCTCGTCTCTCTACCAACCGTGCATCTAGAAAATTGTGAGTAGCACCAGTGTCGAGTAGTGTGATCACTTTCTGACCTGCTAGGAGCCAACGGAGTCTAAAAGATCCATCTCTCTAAAGACTAGTCAAATGTGCCTCCTGTAACTTCCTTCCTCCTTCATTTTCACCATCAATTTCAGACCTTTCATCATCTAAATGCTCTGAATCAGCTTGCTGGTCTGACAGATCAGATTGCTCTTCTCCCTCATAAAACCACTCCATCTGGTTATTTTTCACTTTGGGACGAAGAGGGCATACATGCTTTTCATCATAGGGTACCTTGCACCAAAAACACAACTTTTTCTTACGTAAATCATTCAACGTTTCCCTGTCAAATGGTGGTGCATTTTGTCTCTTAGGATTAGGTGGATCCCTCTTCCTATCAAATGGCCTATTCCTGTCAAATGACCTATTAGGCCTCGTATAAGGTGTCGAGCCTGAAGTGAACTTGCTGCGAGGTGCTGCAAGCTCCATACTACGTGCCTTCCTCATGGCCTCCTAAAGAGTAGGAGGATCAAATCCCTTGACCCAACCTCTCATTGACTCCATCAAACCCTCTACGAAGAGAATAACCAGTCTCCTCTCTGAAATGCCTGTCACCATGACTGCAACCCTCTGAAATTCACCTATGTAGGAATCCAAACTACCTGTCTGTCGAAGCTGAGCTAGCTCCCTGAAATAGAGTTATGGATCCTTCTTGTCAAAACGCTCTATGAGCCTGCTCGTGAATTCCTGGTAAGTAGTAACTGCGTGATGACCAAGTGTATACATGTCGTGATGCCACCAGTCATGCGCCAACCCATCAAGATGCAATGTAGCAAACTTAATGGCCTCGTCCTCCTGCATAGGTCTCAATGATAGGTAATTGTCTAGCTTTTGTACCCACGACCTTACTGAACTCTTATCAGAACCATCAAAGTAAGGCAAGGTAATCTTGTTGACTGCATACTGAAGATCCCTGTTCACCTGTGGCTGTGGCTACTGGTGCTGAGGACCCCTGCGGTCAAATCTACCTCCTCCTCTAGGTTTATACACATCCATAAACTCATGAAAGGTCAAAGACTGCCTGATCTCAGGTGCCAATGACGAATACTCTCCATAAAATCTAGTCACATCTGCCACTGGCATGCCATTGTGTGGCTGAAACTCATGATGATGACCTTGCTGCTCTGCCTCCGGAGTCGAAGGTGGTGTCTCTCTAGATATGAATGTAGGTTGTCCAGGCCTACGCTCATGATAGATAGGTGACGACTGTCGCGGTGCTGTCACCAAAGGCTGGTCTACACCTTCAGTCCTGCTCGTCTGGCCTATCTGAATATAGTGCGGCTGGGATGGAGTATACTGCCTCATCGTGCCCATCAACTGGGACATCATGTCCATCATATTATCATGCCTGCGTCTGAACTCCTCATTAGTAATATCACCTTCGGCATGCTCTTTCCTTGGATTCCTATGTGTGTCTGCAGGAATCTCACGATCTGCCATTAGTGTTGTGACACTGTTCTCACTGCTATTGGAACTGGATCTGTGAATACCCAGAACCCCTGATACTGTCTCACCTTCAGGAATAGGTGGACTTGTCCAATACTCGACTCTGCCTGTTCCTCTACCCTTACTGTAGAAAATATCTCTACTCATGAAAAACCATCGAAAAAGCACACATCTGACTGAAAAAGCAACTGAAAAACCACAGGATGGCAGGAAAATTGTGCTCTGATACCACTGTAAGAGTCCAGGTACCTCTCAACCCGATCACTGGCTGGTAATACTAAGGTTTTTATTTGTTTTTCTGTATTTTGATTTTTTTTGTGTTTTTGCACTAAAGGACAAATTGCGATTTTGCAAAGAAATGACTGGAAAAATAATATAAAATACCAGATGCTTGTAAACAACAGAATACAGCTTAGATCTTGAAGCTAGATGATTTATTAATCTTCCCGAATGATTACAACTGCAATATTCAAACATTCAGACAAAAAGGCAAGCTATTTATTGAAAACTTGGATAAGCTTGCAGGCGCCAGAAAGAGAGCCTGAGATGGTACGGCTGAAAGGAAATGAGCAATCTCCCACCTCGAAATTGATGCAATGGCTCCAGAAACCCTAGGCGTCCAACTTGCAGAAGATAGAAGGTGAAAAAGCCAAGCGATTTGCTTTGGGGAAGAAGTACGGCCCTTGTTGCAGCCAAGTACGGCCTGTACCAGCAAGAAAGAAATTCGTACTTTCTTGGGAAGTGTGCCAAACCACTAGAAAATGGATCTCAGTAAGTCGCCTCAAGTATCTGATGAATAATCTCCTTCAAACCCTTCCTGAATCTAACTCAATAAGCACAACTGTAACCTCTGAATGAAGTCACCCTGTTGACAATCTTCAACTGGTATTTCACAGTCTCAGTATGCCGGATTCTCAAGAGGGAATGTTCTTCAAAACCTGATGATCCGCAAAAACCCTTGTTTCTCAAACCCCGAAGCTCTCAGAGAGAAATGATAACAAATTCGAATAATCAACATAATGAGTTCGATTTGCCTTGAGGAAATAAATACCTTCTCTCAAAAAGTCGACCCTTCTCAAAAATCAGCTCAATAACATTTAATAATAAATAATTCGCCCTTTTCAATACTTAGGCCAATATTTTAATAAATGGCGTCCCTTTTATTTAATGAATATTAAACTCATCAAATATTAAATTTTCCCCTTCATTATAAAGTATTAAAAATACTTTATAATTTGCCATTTTAATAATAACTTTAATATTTCATTAAAATGACTTTATATTATAAAGTCAAATTAATAATTCCTTTAATTATTATTAAATGCTTCAAATAACCCCTGTTTGCTCAACAAATCATCAAACCGGGTCGATACTGAGTTGACCAGCTAAATTAGGTGCCCTGCTAAAAATAGCAACTCTTGCCTGCCTGACTTACTATAAATAGTAAGTACCTCTAAATCACTCTGTGAGTTCCGCAGAAGTCCAAACCTGAATCAACTGCTGGAGTGATGTTCCCAACGCTGGATAACTGCCTCAAGTGATCCTCTAAACACTTCTACTAGCCTACGAGGATCTGAATGATAGGCTAACCTCAGACACAACTGTACTGCCTAGGAAGGGTGTAATGTCCCCAATTTAGCCCTACACTCTTCGTTTGGATTTAGCCTATTTCCGAAACTCGTAGGCTAAAGCTGAAATAAAAATTAGGGTTTCCACTTTCAAAGGAGGTTTTGAGGTCTTGCATGCAAGAGTTTCTAACGCATGTCTGGTGAAGCTTTCTGGGTTTTTGGAGAGCTTCGCAATGAGGTAACATGCATGACAGGATATTGACTTGCGTTCCCGGCTGCTTTTTGGAGGCTTGCATGTTGGAGTTTTCCAATTTGGCTTATGGATTCCTTTTGGTTTTCAGAGAGCTTCGCGATGGTGTGACATGCAACTGAATCAGATGACTTTTCCGGACTTACTATTTTTAGTAAGTTGCGACGGCTACTCAAAATGTGGAGAAAATGAGTTTGGAACAACTATTTTTAGCAGTATGCTATTTTTAGTAAGTACTATTTTTGGCAGTGCTATTTTTAGCAGCAGTTTAGCAGTTAGTGCAATGGCTATTTCTGGCAGGTCAGCTTGAGCAGTGGTCTCTAGCATTTGAGGTGATTATTTTGGCAAGTTTGATATTTGATGAAAAAATAATGTTTTAAGTGAAAAATATTTGGCTAAGGCATGGAGGACTATTTGGAGAGATAAGTGATTTTTATAATGTTTATTAATTAAACATTTTGGAGGCCTTATTTGATGAATTAATATTTAAGTGAAATATGTGCTAAGGCAAAAGGGGACCCCTAGCTTGGAGACATTTGAGTTTAATTAAATATTTCACTTAAATCTTTTAGTGAAATATTTGCAAGTTATATATTTGCATTTTATTAAATTATATTTCCACATATGGGTTGGAAATGAAATGCAAATGAAATTTGGAGAAAAGGTGAAAAGTGAATTTCATTTAGGCACCCTAATTGGAGGGAAAGAAGATTTGAATTTGGAGACAGAAAAGTTATAAATAAGAGACTTGGCCTTCAATTGGATTATCTATTGTTGCTTATCATATTGTTATGCTGCTGAAATACTTTCAGAGCTTGCTTCGAGGAATGCATACCTCCTAGTTCTTTCTCTTGGTTTCGTGCTTGAAAGATAGCACCTAGCTAAGTTTTCAGAGACTGCTTCTCATCCAGACTAGCAGACAGAGCATCAAGGTTGAAGATTTTAGAGATTTGTCAGTTTTGCATTTGCTGGTTAGGGTTTTGCTGAAATAGAAATCTGCTCATAAGTCCATGCACGATTTTTTGGTGGTTCTGGGTATTGGCCCTATGCTTTAGTCTACCTTGGGCGCCCCTCCTTGCAAGTTTTCAGATTTTTTGGAGGTGTCTCGGATTTTATCTTGCTAGTAGAACATTTCTGGAGGTTGTACCTTCTTTGAGGTTGCATTGGAAAGCGTGCATAAATAAATCACTGCTATTTGGAGGAGTTTCTTGGCTTGGTCTTGGTTGCTCAACTCCTAGCTCTCATTTGCATTCAGTTCCACATCATTCAGAGGTGTTTTGACGAAGTTATGAGCATTTTGGTGATTCTAGGGCTTGCTGGTATGAATTTTCTGATTGCTGCAATTTTATATCAGACCTGATATTTTAGTCCCTTTTGCTATATTTCATATGTTGGATAGCTTGTACTTGTTTGGAGTTCATTTCCTAACATTTTGGAGATCATTGGTTATCTATATCTCATTGTATTTGCAGATTGTTCATAATATTGTAATGCTGAATTAGTAGTACTAATCAGCTCTTTTACTTTCTGCACTTTACATTTTGTATCCCCACTTTAGTGGAAGAGGATGGCTTTGCCGCCTAGTTTACTTTCAGTTTAATCACTTTCATTCCCACGGTTGTGGATGCGACTAGCCCTTGCTCAGTCTACATTGTATTTGCTTTTTTTTTCTCCGCCATATGATAGCGCCTTTCCCACTTTGGGTTAGGAATGCACATGCTTGGCGTTGAGATTATTTTACTTGCATAGCATCTTTGTTAATAGAATCTCCGCCATATGGTAGCGCCTTTCCCACCTCGGGTTAGGAGTGCACATGCTTGGCGTTGAGTTACTTTCCAGTACTGCATTCTTTACTAGTGATACTCCGCCATATGGTAGCTTCTTACCCAGCTTGGGTCGGAAAGCACATTCTTGGCGTTGAGGCTCTTTCCTTCAATTGCTGGTTTGATTTGAGCTAACTCTAACGGGTACTTTGGTGCTGTTGTGATCATCTTCGAAGTTTGAAAAAATTTGGGTCAGAATTGGTTCGGTTCATTACAAAGGGGACATTACACTTAGATGCAATAGGAAGCCAATTTCTATACTAGGTTTTGTTCCATTGTTGGGACACACTCTCTTTGTTGTTATAGGTATAGGTGTGTGTGTTGACTTTGATTGTATTGGTGTATTTGTTGGGAATTTGTCACTATCACAGAGTTTAGTTAGAGTTTTGGTTAAGGGTTTCCTTGAATCTTTCTAATAGGGGGGTAGTTGATGAATCAATTTACTTTAGAACAAGCTAAGTGTTGGTTTTACCAAAGAATCTTTTTAGCAAAGCTTGAAATTTGTCAGATATGGTAATTTGAAGCTTAAAATTGGTTTTAGAGAGAAACTTTCAATTCTTTGTATCAAGTGTTCTTTGCTAAGCTACAAAGGTTGAGTTTTGATCAGTTGTCAACATAATGTAAAGGTTAAGCCAAGAATCTCAAGAGGAAGTACTTCTAGACAACAAAGAGGTTGCAAATATTACATTGATAAAGTATGGACCAAACTAGTGGATGTCTGGTGGATAGCGACTTGAATAGCTATTTGTTGGAATTTTCAATTTCAACTTGTACTTGTCTTAAGAAAGCTAAGTTTCAATTTCTTTGCACTCCAAGAGGCGTTTTCCTTGAGTCTATTGTATTTTGAATTAAGAAACTCATAGTGGATGTGGCATTCAAAGTCCTAAGAATAGAGGATTAGATTTTGTTGTGCTAGAGTTATGTGAAAGGAAGAGGGGCACTTTGGCATGACTTATGTGTGGAAGTGATTGAAGAAAGTGACCATTATCCAAGTGGATAGGAGCAAAGATTGTGCAGATATTGTGAGACTCACTTTTTCTGCAACCCCTATTGCACCTATTGTACCTTCATACATTGACACTTGTTAGACATTGTGATCTTATCCATATGATCATAGTTGTGTTTTGGTTCCACATATATTGCTTAGTAATGTTTCATTATATTGTGGACTATATGAGTACACTAGTTAGCCATTAATTCTAATGCAATAGAATTAGTGATTTATAGGGGTTTAATTTTATAACATTGCTAACCCTAATTTATATGCTAGTTAGTTTATATGTTGTTAGAAGCCCTACAAGACTTTCCCTTCAATCAATTTTGTAGTCATTAAAAAATGTCATTCTTGTCATGTTATCAATGTCAACCAAGTTTTAGTCCTATCAAGTTGCAAAGTTATCTAGTCATGGTCTAGTTTTGCAATTAACAATGCTTGTAGATTGCTCAAGGATGAACTATTCCAAGAGAAGATGAACAAGCATCTAATTGATGGTGGCTCCAATAATAGAAAGAGAAGGAAATGACTAAGCCTTGAGGTCGAATCAACAAACCTAGTGAATGATTAAATGAACTCCTCAAGGCATAACTTTTTCCTTGGCATTGCCACCGAATTTCTCCTCCAGCCCACTATTTAAGTGGCATTGCCAGCACAAAACTATGACCAAAGGTGGTAGAAGCCTAAGTAAACCGTGCCCAAGTCTAAGGCACACATTTAAGGTAGTTCTACTAGGTGATTTCAGCACCTATGTTGCAAAGCCAGCATTAACTTTTGCACAAAATCAACAAAGCTGGCAATGTGTCAAGCGATTCATGCCTAGATTCATGCAATGAATTGAAGTTTCAAATTAGGTGGCACAAATTTTGAGTGGCGAAGCCAATAGCAAACTCTGCCAATCATAAGATAAGGTGGCTATACACTAGGTGATCAGCACCTATGAAAAGTACTTGAGATGATAGCTGAGTACACTTTTCTTGTGGTTAAACCAATCCAAAACTCTGCCCAAGTATTTAAAAAGTAGCAAAGAGAAGTTCAAATTCTGTCAAGCAAAGAAGGTTAAGTGAAATGTCATAATGGCACATTTTAGGCTTGGTCAAGACAACAACAAATAGCCCCCAATGATAGCAGAAACTTCAGTGAACTTCACCCAACTCAAGAACACAGAAAAATCATTTTGAAGGCATGTATTAGGTGTATCAACACCACCATAAAGTTTCACATGCATTTTTGTGATGGTAGAGCCAACTTAAAGGAGCACCTAGTTTAAAAATGAGGTTAGAACATGAGGGAAGCACGCTTCTAGAGTGGTGCAGCCTCCTAGAAACTCCAGCAATCTTTTCAATGGGAAGAAAGCAAAAAAAACAATAAGAGTTTTAATGCATGCAATTCATTGGTGATGATTGCGGCAGGTACATGCCATTATGTCTTCTATTTACAGCAATATCTGCAGGTTTTGGTCTCCTATTAAAGGTTTCAACACCTTCCAAGGGTAAAATCAGTGCTTTCCGTTTTTGGTAACAAGTTGCATCATTATTCAGCATACAGCATTCACCATATCCTTGTTCAAGCAGTTATCATTCATCAAAACAGTCAAGAACAGTGAAGTTTTACAGCATGACAGAGTATCAATGAATCCATCATGGCAGGGCAATCACCAGATTCACCTTATGTTGTTTCATTAAATTTTATTGGCTCCAAGGAAGAGATTGCCAAGTTAGAGGATTCAGCCAAATTTGCAAGTCAATGTCATTTTGAATTTTTGAAAATGATCTAGTGACAAAAGTTGCTATTTTTCAGAGGACGGATTAAGCCTATTAGTAGGGATTTTATTTTAATTATTTCTTTTGGAATCAATTAAATTTAAAAGTATTTATTTCCTCTTTTTTTGCAAATAAGGATGGATTAAGCCTATAAGTAGAGCTTTATTGAGATTATTTTGTTATTATTTTATCCCTAAAAGCTGCTACTTGAAGAGATTATAAACAAGTATCTTAGGCAAATAATTTGGAAAGAAAAAATGCTGCAGATTCTATTGTTCAGCTACTTTTTAGTAATTGTTAAATAGTAATTGTTAAATCTATGTTAATAATTTCCTCAAGCAAATCAAAAGTAGATGATTTTGAGCCAAATTTTGTATTGACAAAATTTGTCTATTTAAATTGTAGCTCTGAATGTAGCTTAACTATTTCCTTATGATATTGTGGGGTATTCACTTGTTCAAGACTTTCCTATTATGTAGATCTATTGGTGTCTAATTTAGCCAATAGTCAACTCTCACACATGTTTTTTCTTCAAATCTTTGTTTAGAGCCAACTGTTGGTATTTGCTTCAGCCAATTGGAAATTGAGTTTTACCATTGATGCTTGATAGTTTTCCCTTCTTTAAATCTAAAATTCTCGCTACAAGGCTTTGCTGATAGTGTTTGCATCTAAGGCCAAAACTAGTTAAATTAGATATTTACAATTAATGCAAAACCCACATGAATACTTGTGTAGTAGGCATACTTAAAATTCCTATTTATGGTTTTAAGTTTTTGGTTTAGTTAGATCCTAGTGAGCTTCACCTTACAATTTGAAGAACAGTTCTACGGTCTACCGTATGTGTTGTTCCATTTTGTGTTGCCTTAAAAAGGACAAATTAAACACTAACATATGTGACTTTTAATGTTCTATTAAATAGTTTTGGTTAAATTAGGCTTGGTAAATGTAATGTTGTAATTAGCTGCCAATATAAAATTTAAGTTGAGTTTATTTAAAACATCAAATTTGAGTTAAAATATGAAAATGAATTTTCAGGAATTAAACATCTAATTGAATTTATGTATATAATATTTGAATGGTGTGTGATGTAACCATTATGAATTGGGTTCAATTTTATTACTGTTAGTGATATGTGATTTATCTATTTCCTGTGTTCTCACATGCTGATGACTTGTGACATTTGGATCCATGAGTCAATTGTATGTATACACAAGCAAATAAAGTAATTCAATAGTGTGGAGCTTTGGCTATAGTGTCCATGATGAGATTTAATGTGAACAATGAGTGTGAAGGACATTATAGGAGAGGCCAATGGGAGGCACTAGAGGGTTGTTGAGGATCATCCACATCATGAAGCAATGAGATTCAATTGTGTTATTCAGTTACATTAAATTGTCTTTCTCAAGTATGACCAAGACCCTCTTGTTGGCCATGTGGTGTTATTGTTGTGGCCACTTCATATTATTTGAAATTATTTAAATGTTAAGGCATGGAAAATGCTTTTAAATGAATTTTTTTGTGGTTTATTTGGTGAAACTCGGATTTTTGTTTTGAGACAATTTGAAATGTTGGTAAAATATTTATTTTTTACTTGAGGTCATTTTTGGGCTCTTAGAGCAAGTACCTATGGTTAGAGTACTTGGAAAAGGGTGTTGGAGCATGTTTGGGATATTTGGTGTACCATGGGAGCTCTTGGAAAGAGCAAACATTGATAAAGGCAAGAGACTTTCGTGAAACAACCCCAAGTCGACCCATTGCATTCCAAAATGGGTTAAATGGAGGAGTCAACACTACTCCTTGCTTGTAGGGAGAAAACCCATGTGGGCTCACATGGTTTGGGCATCATAATTTATAGTAATTGTAATAGAGTTTGGTCCATGGGTTGTAGAGTTGCCATGTGGCTCTCTCCCATTGGATGAAGTAGAGTGATATGCCATTCCCTTTTATACCCTCTTTGATGGCTTGGAAAGGGAATATGCTTTTCATTTTGATAATTTCAATTTGAGAATTTGAAGCGAACTTGATTTTTATAGAGAATTGTGAAGGCATTTGAGATTCTTGAAATCTTGGAAGTAAAAGAAGGGAGGTTCCTCCACCATTAGCACAAATTAAAGTATTAAATAATGTAAAAGACTCCTGCACCCTCATTATTTTATTTTGTGAAATGATGTATATTAAATGAAATAGAATATGTATTTGGATGATATGGGTGCTTTATTCATGATTGGGACAATGTTTTCCCCTTCCTTACATCTATGTTTCCTTGAAGAACAAGTGTGACATTGGACTTTTGTGTTTTTACTTGAAATTTTGAATTTGTGAAATTTTATGAAGATTTTTGAAATTTTATTTTGATTTAAGGATTTTGTTGGGTGCCACCCTACAAGTTGATGGCCTAGGTATGTATTAAGGTTAAGTTGTGTAAGAGAAAACTTGGAGAGCATGTGGGTTCTTGATTTCTTGTATATTTGGAAAGATAAGTGGTGATATTTTTGTTCAATTGAAATTGGTAATTGTGGATTTCCAATTATTGTGATTTTGTCAAGTTGTGACTTATGTTGGAAGGGATGGCACTGAGGCATAAGTGTTTGATTATGGTGGGTGATGGATTGTGGAAATCATGCTTCTATTTAATCCTTGAGAGGATACATATATATTATATTGCAAGGTTCTCTCGATACACCCTCATACATATATGGATTGGGTCTAGGGGGGTTTTCCCAAGGTGTTTGAGGGGAACCTTGGGCAAAATCAAGCTGAACCTAATTGAACCCAAGGGGACACACAACCTGGGTGCCTAGAAAGTGAAAAAAAAACACTTTTTTGAACATTTTAAAAACCAAAAAGTGTCTTAAGCACCTGATTTTTCCCTAAAGTGAGGACACTTGACTTCTTTTGTCTCATTTCGCAAACACAAGTGATTAAAACAACATTTTTGCCTCCAAGCTGCCGTCGTTGTTTTTTGAAGATTGTTGTATTTTTCTTTGAATGTGAGGAATATGAGAAAGAAGAACCTACACCAACAAGAAAGAAAGAAAGAAAGAGATGTACAAAAAAGAATTATCTATCAAAGGTGAGTGAATCTTGTATTTTTTTTCAAGTTTTGAAGATTTTTCAATTTTTTGCAAGCTTTTATAATTTTTTAAAGTTTTGAATTTTTTTTGAACTTTTATACATAATATAGGGATAATGCCAATCTTCTTTCTTTTTAAGTTATAGTTATAAATTTGTAATTTTTTTGTTTTGTTATGTTCATATAGAATGACTAGTAGTTCTAGTTCAATTGCCCTCAATACAAAGAGCTTCTTTAAATTTGATGGAGTGTCGCCTCTTTAATGACATGTGACCATGATTGAACAACATCCTAGTATTGGGAGTTATCATTGGCATTATATCCAATGTGGGAATGAGTATAAGAGCTCTTATAGTTGAGTGAAAGCTCACTTGTGCACTATTTCTAGCATGGGAATAAGAATTTGTACAAGGCTGAATAAAAAGGGACTGTTGAAGCAACAAATAATGGGATTTATTAAAGAAGAGGATGTTAACATGGTAATCAATAGGACAAAGGAAATAAGACATCCTCTTGCCAAGAAAGGATTGCAAAAACCGTCTAGTGGCTTATCAAAACTAGCTGGTCCTTATCCTTTCATGCCATTGCACCATCTTCCGAAGAAGAGAATACCACCTTTCTTTCACATAAAAGAGGCCCATTGGGAAAGGCCTTCAAAAATGAAGTGAGGGAGGTTGTAATAGAAAGCATCGCTTGCTCATTGCATTCATTGCAATGAGCTTCCTTTCAACCTTGTTAGATCACCATATTGGTGGGATATGGTGATGGCCAATGGCAATGCACCGTACTAATTACATTAGTGACTTAGTCCTAGGTAGGAAAAGGTGCACACCACCTTATCGGCCAAGAAGAAAGCTTTCGTAGAGGCATCATTGAGAGTAATCAAGGATGCATGGCTTGAAACAAATGTTTCCATCATTTCAAATGGATGGAAAGATCAAAAAAATAGATCAGTAACCAATATCATTGTAGTGTCTCTAATGGGGCAATCTTTTTGAAAGCAATAGATTGTGAGGGGCTAGTGAAGGTTGCAACTTTTATTGCCAATATCCTCAAACAATTCATTGAAATGGTGGGTCCCAAAAATATCATACAATTCATAACAAACAACACTAAAACTTGTAGGGCAGCTGATTTGATAGTGGAGGGTACATATAGTCATGTTGTTTGGACACCATGTGCTATCCACTCACTCAACTTTATATTGCAAAAAATTGGCACAAAGATCAAATGAGTCAAAGAAATCTGCATAGAAGCTAAGGAGATTCAAATGTTTGTGACTAATCATTATTTATCACAAGGCATCTTTAGGATCCTCTCCAACTCAGAATTGTTGAAGACAATTTAAATTTTCTTTTTTAATATTTTTTAATTCTTTAATTTTTTATGTGACATGCCATCTACCTTTTAATATTGTAATTATTTTTTTACTTCATGTTAGATTGCCAAAAATTTATTTTCATCTCACACAATTGTTACAAGATGACTTGTGAAGGTGCAATTGAGTGCTATGATCATGAACACTCTTTGGAGTGTATGGAGGCAATCGTATAAAGATAGCCCAAAAAACCTAAGCATTGATCTTAGATGATGAGTGATGGGCTCATGTTGAGTATGTTTTGAGTTTCAATGAGCCCATCATCAACATGATTAGGTATGCTAATATAGATCGCATATGTTTGGCTGAAATTTATGATGGCCTAGACTCCATGGTTGAAAAAATAAGGACCATAATAGAAGCCAAGGAGCATGACTGGACAAAAGCATTTTTCAGAACGGTGCAAAAGATCATTGTTGACCATTGAACAAGATGACTATGCCCTTGTATCTTCTAGCATTTGCTTTGACTCTGAAATATTATAGCTTAAAAAAACTTTCTTTGCTAAGGAGGGTGAAACCATATAGGGATGAAGATGTTGTTGCTGGTTACAAGACTCCATTTAGAAGAATATTCCTAGATGTAGATATACAAAGTGTTTTCTTGAGTTTGGTCACTTCATATCTTAAAAAAATCATAATATTTGTGCTCTTCAAGAAAAATACGAAACAGATGCTCATGAATGATGGTACATACCTGACAAAGGCTCTATTTACTTGCAGCCTCTTGTGATAAAAATTCTCAAGTATGCATTTTTATTTTTTTTCTCATTTTTCATTCACTGCTATATATTATAAATTTATAATTTATTAATTTATGTTTTGTAATTATAAATGTTGTATGCAAGTTCAACAAGTTGTGAGTTCTTCTTCAACTAAGTGAAATTGGAGTACATATTCCTTTATCCACTCAATTAAGCGCAACCAATTGAGAGCAAAAAAGTTGAGGGTTTGGTTTTTGTGCACTCCAAGTTGCATCTATTGTCACATAAGAGACCTGAATTTATATAGAAGCACGACATAAATGAACCAAGGAGGTTCACAACCTAGCTACTCACTAGTGGCTAGTGCACAAATGAGTATTGGAGTAAACATGCAAATTGGTAGTTTCCTAGGAACACAAGCAAGCTATGTGATTAATATTCAAGTGGGTGGACCCTTTGTTAGCCTAAGTAGAGGAATTAGAGTAACTATGCCTACGCTCAGTGGAGGCATGATTGCAAGATAACAAACTAGTGGTGTAGTTTGAGCTACTCAAGTTGCCCATACAAGTGATGATAGTCATGACACCAAGCCAATATCCTATTCAGTAAATGTTGTTTTTAGTTCACACAACGCTCTTAAAGGATGAAAGTCCCTATAGAAAACATTTTGTCATAGAATGTTGGGTATGAGCCCCAAAATGATTCGACAACAATAACTAGTTCATGTCCACCACAATATGTCCATTGAGTTACTTGAGTATAGAAGAACAAAGAATGCATATGAACAAATCCAAAAGTGTGAGATTTTATAAAGAGCAATGGGAGTGATCGCACTGAAGTTAAAACCAAGCAAGTTTGCTACAACTCTTCTATATCGGACTCATGCATAGTTTTGAAAAAATGACCCAACTCAATTTGAGGTGGATTACAAGCAATTAAAGGAAATATTCCTAAAGCATTGTGACATTCTAGGGTTTGACCAACAAAGTTGTTACTACAATACACCCAAGCTTGATTCAGACTCAGGACCACTATTTTCTTTTTAGCTTGCATTGTTTCTTTGGGTTCCTTTGGTTATATCAGACGTTGCCTTCTTATCTACATGCTTCCTAGGTTCTGTTCACATGGGTCTCATTTGAAGATCCCATTTTTTGTCCCTGAATAGAATTTATCATCACTATTGTTTGGCTGTCAGGTTGAAGAAATTTGTTTGTATTTGGGTGGAGCCAGCATAATCCTCATTTAACTGGGGTTCACTTTGTTTTAAAACCGGTTTCAAGTTCTTAGTTGCATCTGAGTTCCATATTGTAGGTGTTTTCTGGACTTCAAATCTGTTTAAGTTTCATACTAAAAGCTTGTCATGTTTGGATTCTTTCTTGCAGGTATTTCCTCAGTTTTCCAAGTTTTAGTTGCCAATAACCTCATGGACACAAGAAATCCTTTAAACTGATTAAAAAAAACACTTGCATCCGGTTTCCTTATTGCAGTCCTTTTCCAAATTTCATAAGTGATGAGTCTTGGAATTGTACATTGTTGCACATCTTTTCTATAACCCTGCGTATTACTTCTGTACTATTAATTCTTCCAAAAAATACTTATTTTCACCTATCCTTGCACACATTTTCCAGGAAATCATGATTGTTATGGATGGATTGATTGCTTTTTAAGTATAGAAAAATAGAATATGTTAATAAACTGAATTTGATTTGCTTAAGTTGTTTTGTACAACTACTTTTTTGTGCTTCTAAGGTTCAGAAGAAATTAGAAATGTTGCATAAGACTGCAGCTATCCTATCACAGCAGCTTGTTCTAACATGCAAGTCAACGGTTATGTTGCAAAAGGAAAGAGTTTGTTGTGTAAGGTCCCTGCTGAAGTGTGCAATGCAACTATTCTATTGCACAAGCCGAAAGCCACACTCTGTATGATAGCAAGCATTCGCAAAATATGTTAAAGCGTTCCACAACATGATGCAAGAGGTTAGGTTCTTGCACAAGATTCCAATGTTGTTAAGATGAATGTTTAGTAGCTGCCAAGGAAACTGCCTTTGAACAAAAGAAAAATCTGTTTTGTTAAGGAGCTGTTATTTTGTCATTTGTCTCATAGTATAGGTGGCATTCTGTTTTACATGTTGTTGTAAAAAGATGCCAGCAAAGTATCTAGATAATGTAATAATTAGAGGATAAAAGCACTAGTCTATAAGTCTGTAATGACCCGAGGTCCAATAGATTTATGATTAATTCCTTAATGGATTGACATAGATTGTCATCCAGTTTATTTAAGGCTAGTTGGATTTTCAAGAATTATAATAAATTATGAATAATAGACTCTGATTCAAATATTAATTTGAATAGAAATTTGAATATAAAATATAGTAGCTGTTTCTAATTTAAACTTTAAAATCATGCTCTTCATTGTGCAAGAGGCTGAGTCCTCTTTATGTTGCCGTTTCTGAAATTATCTCTTTATACTCTTCATTGTGCAAGAGGCTCAGTCCTCTTTATGTTGCCGTTTCTGAAATTATCTCTTTATACATACAATTTTATAATAGATGCTATCTCTGATTTTGCTAATTAATTATGCATCTTGGGTTGACTGGAAATGGTCTCCTTTAGGAGCACTCAAGTCCTGAGTATTTATATATACTTCTGCATAAAGCTATTTGATGATGGTCCTTCTCTTCATTCCTCATTATTATTTATACCCTTAATCTTTGCATAGAGCGATTGTGTCTCTTGGAACAGAGACGTCCCTTCATCATATCCATTAATCGAGGCTTTTGTAACTAATTCTAATTCCATACTCTTTAACAGATCGATGCCTTTCATTAAACAGCTGAGTTTGTTTTATTAACTAATAACAACAATTTCTTTAATATCAAGGCTTTGTCTTAATCGTCCTTCTCATATATTCATTGCATCAAGCTTCTAGTTCCAAATGATATTCTTATGAGTTCTACGGTATCAGATGATATTATTTCGCATATGTATGAAATGGTGCTCTTGGTTCTATACCGATAGTTTCCCAGATAAGACACGGTACTTCAAATTTAGTTGCCCATATCAATGTCTAGCATCATCGATTCCTTCTAACTGCCAGACATATGCATTAAGTGGTGGCGGCGCTACCAGCAGAGGTCCCGATAATTCTCACATAGGAAGCGGCTCTCTAGACGTATCTAGTGTTCTTCGATATTAATAATGGTTTTCGCCTATATGTTCTATTGTCTTCTATCGCTGATGACGGTGTTATCATATAGCAATATGCCAACTACTAGTTATGAATGAGGTGCGTGGTATCGGCGATAATCTTCAGATAAAACCTGATAATGCTTGTACATGGACGGCGGTAATAATAGACTTCCTTCTCAAATATTCGATAGTTGGTAAAGTCGGGTAGCCAAGCAAGCAGACCCCGATTTCAAATTGAGTTTGACCTTTCAGACTGCCACGATAGTGGCATCAGCTAGCAAATAGACATGGCTACAAGTTTTAAAACTGATATATTGAATATTCAACCTTCATATGATAAAGCTGATGGATTAGTGTGACACCTGAACTCTGCATTTTATCCCGATTATAATCCACCTCTCCTTCGTATGCTTTCGATATACGATAGAGCCCTATACTATTGATAGGCATAAAGTCTTCGATCAGATGCACCCGTTCCTTATTTGGGATAGATATATAATATCGCCTCCTGGGAATAAGTTTAAATCTTTATTTTAAACTTGATTATAATCGCCTTTTCTTTCCAATTTTTGATCAATAAAAGAAACGGGACATTACAAAGTCATAATC
>VDFB02352416.1:0-45136 GCA_007258455.2 Sequoia sempervirens | reverse complement strand
ACCTCATTTTTCGAGACCCATCATATTTTACATCCTTCTAAGTCGTGCTTAAGGGGGGTGTTGGTGTATTTTTTTAATTTTCCTAGTGGGTTAATTTATTTTCCCTTAGTTCTAGGTTTTTCTTACACTTAATTAAGCTTTCTTAGGATAATAAAGTGAGTTTATTACTAGGAGATAAGTGTGTGGTGTTCCCTTCCTTAAATGGTGGAACCACTTTCCACTTTTGGTGGCATCCTCCACTTTTGGTGGTCCATCTCCCCTTTTTGTGGTTGCTTCCTAGTGGTTGGATTTTCTACCTACCTCCTCTCCTAAGTTTTATATAAACTCACTATCTAGATTTTATTTGCATCCATTCTTGCATACTTTTGCATCCATTCATGCATCTTTGCATTGTATCTTTTCTGCTTGGAAGCTCTTAATGCAATATTGTCACATCAACATTGTGTAATATCTCAGAGTCTTGTTTTGCATTCTTATGTTTTTCCAGTTTATGTAACTTTGATTTTCTTTTAAAAAGTTCCTTGGGTTATTCAACCTATTTCAGATTTCTAACACTACCCTTTTAGTTGTGTTTTTAGTTACTCAAATTTATCACACTCTATTTCTTAGGGAGTGGTGATTTGCATTTAGATTTTCATTTTGAGTCCTTGTTTCAATAAAACTCCCTTGCACCTATATATGGTTCAATGGTCGAGTTGAATAGTTAGTTGGTTCAACAAATGTAGAAAATATAGCAGATAAATATGTTTATTTGGTTTTCTATTTACACTGACATTATTTGTTGCAATCATGTTCTTATAAATAAGAAATCCCAGAATATTCTTATTAGAATGTGATATCTTAAGTTATGCAATAAAGAGGTTTTTAGTTACTATTATGTTGAATTAAATTGAGGAGCTACATTTGAGTTTATCCCATGGAGACAGTCACTTGAGAAAGGGCCACTCAAGGTACAACTGTTCCTCAATTAATTTCTATACATTGATTTCTTTTGTTATAGTAGTTACTTTCATGATTGTATTTGTCTTAATCAGATTCTTCATTTTGTAAATGTGAATGAAATCATGAATAATATCTTGTCCTATATTCATGTTTTATTTGTTTCCATGCATTATCCTCTGGAGTGAGAAGTTAATCAAGTTAGTAGTATTTACATAATTCATTTCTTGACAGTGAACTAGTCACAGTCTTTAGCCATAGGCACCCATAGCAATAGTTCTAACATTACTTATTTTCATTGTTATGTAATTTAAGTTTTCCAACATGTGTAAACACCTATACTAAGATGATATAGGAAGTATAGAGTCTTTGAATGCACATCATCACAAGCTTATGTTAGCCCTGGTTGATAATTAAATGAAGGACTTTGAAGGGTTTAGTGGACTATTTAGTTAAGACCCCCTCTAAATTGTGTGTTTGACACCAAGTTTACTGAACATTAGTGGGAATCTACAAATGGGATGGTTTGTATGGATAAGTTGATGGATTTTGGGTTTGGATACAAAGGATGGTTGAGTTAGTGGACAATGGTTGGATTATAAATCCTAGCAAGAGGTAAGGACAAGCAAACAAAGACTTTTTTGGTTTTTGGTATTGCAAGTTTGTTGTAGGCGTTGTCATTGATGTCAACAAAATGGAGATTATTCTAGGTGTTTTCTTACTAAAATGTCAATGAAGTGGTTGTGTATGGAAGGTTGCATGTGATGCAATCAGTGTGTTGATCAAAAGTGTTGTACATGATGATGAATTTCATGAGCATGCTATACACAGTTGTACCTTTCTTCTATTGCTCATGTATACGTGAATGTTGTTATGAAGAATTTGTGGTTTCTTCATGTTGATATGGTGTTGTGGATATTGTATTCTTTGTCTGTTGATATAAGCCATTACATATGATATGAAAGAATGTATGAAATGTTTTCATGTAGTTAGTGGCTTAGGAAGTTGCATTAAAAATCTCTAGAGAATGCTTCACATTCCTCCACATTTGAAGATATAACCTCGTGGCTTGGAAGATAGATAGAGAAAAGTGTGAAGCATGTATGTTCTTGTTTTCAAAGAATGAAAGTTACTGCGAAAGTTTCCAGAGCTAGCAGAGTAAAGACTGTGTTGTTGTAGTCAAGAAGGTTCAGAGAAACACTACACATTTCTTCATAGTTCATGTTGTGGCCTTGCGGTTTCGAGAATGAGTTCAAATTATCTATCTATTTTCTCATTTCAAGTTTCAGGTGTTGAGGTGTACTGCAAGTCGGGTTTTCAATGTTCCATCTCAAGACTTTATTTTTTGGGTTTGAAAGAGATGCTAGGATTTTTGTCTATTTGCTTGCGCCAACATAAAGTAGTATGAAGTTGTGAAGTGTAACACACCCAATGTTTTCTCTATATTTTTCACCTAATCTTTAACTTATGAAGTGAATATTTCAAAGTTTCCAAAAATAAGGAAATGGAATCTCTTTTTCAATAACATAATTGCATGTTGCATAAATAATTTTTGTGTAACATTTCATAAATGAATTAATATAACATAATTTTTAAGTAAATGAAACTCATCTTTTTAAATACAGATTGCAATAGATCTCATGATCATATAAACATTTCATAATATACAAAGAGTACAAGGTCAAGCTATCCTTATCTAGATTATACTTCTTCTATTTCACAAGCCTTGGTGTGTCGTCTACAAGAGGGAGAGCATCACCCAAGCACTTTACCTCCAACCATAGACCGACGATCCCCCACACACCTTCCAACTAGAAGTGGCCCTACCCTTCAACTAAGAGTTTAGTATTGGAAGCCCTAGTCTTGCCATTTGAGTATCTAGTGTTGTGTCCTACATAACATGCACAATCATACAACTATAGATACCTTCTAACTATGCATGATGCTATTGAAAATCTATGCAAACCTGGAGCACAAGAAACCGACAAAGTATAAGCAACAACTATTACACTTACTTTCGCCAAAGTTTTGATATAGATAATCAATCCACTTTCTCAGGAAGTGGTGTCATTATTCACCCACCTCTAACTCAACTTGGAAATCCTACTGACCTATGGTTAAATCTTCTTTTAGTTTGACCCAAAGGTTAACTAACTTAAACATAAACTCTTTCAAAAGTGATGACTCACTAGTGTCTATTATTCAACTAAATAGGTTTAACACATCTGACTTGAATACCTTGTTACATACTTCTAACAATCTAGGTCTAGGCATCTGCCTCTTATTTGAGTTTTTTCTTACTAAGTCGGTAAACAACTTGACTGATTATATTCTTTTAACTAGAATACCCAAGTTACAATCTTGTAACATTTAGGGTCTAGGCAACTACATCTTATTCGAGTCCTTAGCTTTAACCATGGGAGTACTACTCTCCTATTTTATACACAATTAGTTAATATTGATGACACAATGTCATCGACTAGACACACCTAGTCCCAATCTAAAGTACTGGCTATAACGCCCTGCCACGTAACCCTAGAGGACACACACTAACAACTAAAAATAGAACAATTTTTTTTTTGAAAGAGCAACATTCATTTGTATGCAAGGGAAATAAATTTGTAGTTTTCTACACTAAGTCCTTTAGGGTCCGTGGCAACGCTACTTAATACCCATTTACTATCTAGCAAGAAAATTAAAACATTACATTTAACGAGTTTTAACATCAATATGAAAATTGCATCTAATCATTCCATTTATTTGAACCATCAATGAAGTACAACCATAACATGTATTCATGAAGTTACATTGAATCAAGTCATTTAATTTCAAATACAATGCCAACTGTTTCGGGTCCATTACATAATAGTGTTCCTCTTCAAATACATCATTACAAATAGTACAACTGATTAACCATATGCCTCATATACAAGGGAGGAATGTACATCAAGATGATACATGATACAACAAATAAGATACAATAAGAGTACAAATGTATCAATCCACATGAGTTGGTACGTAAGAAAAGTCTTCATTCTAAAGGTAGAAACCATAGTCATGATCAAGGAGGGGAACCCAATGGAGTAAAAAGCACTATCCACCCAACCACGTGGAACCCAAAGGCCCACCCCCCATGTTAGGAGATAGAAAAGGGTCCCACCATCACAAACCGACATAAGACAAAGGACAACACAAGGCTAACAAGACATGACTATACAAGTAAGTGCAACATTAACAACAATACATCACTTCTAGAGGCACATAACATTCAAAGAAAATCATGAAACAAGGAAACACAAGAATGCCATAGGGGAAGTTTCATCACATAGTTTGCATGGGTTACCTAGGTAGATCTTCCTAGGCCCCGACTCCCATCCAAGGTTACCCTGGTAGCCTCTACCGATCTCCAGCCCCTCATGCAACCCTATGTGGAATCAACATACCTCTCGTGAGGATGAGGCATTTGATCTTGCCATTCCAGGCCTTCTCGACTCATCTCAAGTCTGTATGAGAACTTGAGCCATGAGCGAGGCATCAACTTATCTTGTTTAATGTTATTACTACCCAACCCCACTAGTTAATCTTTAGATTATCACTTGTTTACAAAACTATCACATGGGTTACCTAGGCACGACTTTGTGCACCAGCCCCCATTGAGATTCATTCCCCTAAAAACTACACCTCAATAACATCCAAGATCAAGCCATATGCACAACACAAAGAAAAGAACTCATAATCAATACCACAAGGGAGGCATAGCCCATCTCGCTCACAAAATCCCAACCATAATATTGCAATTAAAGTCCATGGCTAAGGTCCCTTATAATTATTTTTCCAAACAAGATCAACCATTTTCAAGAATAAATCATCCTCAAAATCCATTAAACCGACAACTCAAAAGAACCATCGTAAAATATTCAAACAAGGTACCTATTCTCAAGGCCTCTGGAAGACTCCTAACAATCATTCCACCCAAAGGACAAGCCATTTGAGCAAAGTCCACAATCATATATTCACTAGGAGCTCATTACAATAATAGAAAGTGAAGTTTCAAGTGAGAGAGACAAGGAAATCATTCTAGTATATTGAAATTTAACAATCAAACCAAGAGTAACCTTTTATAAAATACACCTATCTCAATCTTTTAAAATCAATTATTCTCCTATTACCTTCATCTTACCACTATGATTAATTAATCAAAGAATAGAGATAATTTTTGTAAATGCTCCCAAATCCACACAAATATATACATTTTCAGGTATTTTTTTAAAAAGGAACCATATTATGGAGAACATAGTTAATAGAAATTATTATTCAAGCGTATTATATATCAATAGCTGTTTGTACTAGTTTATAAATAACTAAGTAATTATATATATATATAGATATATTTATATGAATACATTTTAAATATGCGTTTTTGTTTTCAACACCATCGAATATGAAAGGATGTGTTTTAGGAAGGCATATTGCAAATTATAAATTTATATGCCGGACTTGGCAGCGTCCCCAATAAAATCAAAGATCATAGAAATTAACATATGGAGAATATTATTTAAAAGCAACTTATACGGTTTACATCCATCACATCGATTAAGCAAGGATGAGTTTCAGGAACTTAATGCAGCCTACAAAACATATATATGTTCAAGACTGGCAGCAACCTCAAAGCGAGCTAAATCTATAGTTGTGTAAATTTGATTCTAAATCAATCCTCATTTTAAACCTTAGATTCCAAATCAAACACCATTGTTTAAGGCATCTAATACATTCTAGATAACTAGATAAAAACCACAAAAATCAAATCGAAACAGGAGCTTGATAGAAATGAGGGCGGCAACTTGCTTTGAAAGATGATTTATGAATTTTCCATGAGCACCAAAAATGCAAGGGGTATTTTGATTTCATACGGATGCTAAATGGTAATCTTCAGTCAACAAAGAAGGTGCAAGTAAATCGATGTAGAGAGGAAATGATGATACCAAGATAATAAATTGAGACAATCTACAGCCAATTGTGTTACATCGAATGCATTTAGGCATGCACAAAATCCTCTTAACAAATATCTTCGAGTTTAAGAATGAACAAAGAGAGAGAAGACCCATCGATGAATCAGTCCCAACAAAGACTCTACCCTTTCGATATTAAGATTTCAATGTTAACCATTTAAAAAAAATAAAAATAGAACAACGCGGGTAGGTCCAAGTACAAGATGCAGATAATAAAAGGGAACTCAAGATATGCGACATGAAATGGCCAGAACTACATGGAGGTGAGCAATAAGGAAGAACGATGGTGATAAGATCATAAAGGCTCTACAAACAAATTAGTTCCAATGCATAATCTACCATTGTGTTTGAAAACAAATTAGATACTATTTTATATAGTGTTCCCTAGACTAGAACAGGGCACAAGCAAAAGGGCAACGATGATATTAGAGAAGAAAAATTCCCTTAGAACCAAGGATTTAAAGCACATCAACTGTATGGTGCGAATGATTAAATCCCTCAATGTTCAACAAAAAAGAGTGTCTGAATAGGCAAGAGCTATGCTGGTGACTCAGGAGAAATTTTATTTGCAATGCTAAGAATGTTTTCTAAAACAAAACCTCTTTAAATTTGATTATGGAGAAGACTAATTACTCAATATTTGAATGGGTCATGCAAATAAAATGAGTGGGTTACTATAGTTTTACAGGGCATCCCAAAAGAGATTTTCCATCTAGTTATGTAATGGAGGGGAAACTTTAAATATTACAAATACAAAGATTGTAAAATATGAATATTCAGTTTGACAATGAATCGAACCCTTCAGGATGCAAGAAGATTGGAGGAAAAACAAAAAATGGAATAAACCAAAATTCGAGCAGAGGGGGCAGCTTAAGAGAAAAGTAATTTTTTTAATTTTTTTTATAGAGCATACACAGGAAACAAGTATAAAGATTGAATGTCACAGATCCAGACAACCCATACTAACAAAATATTTGTTTCAGAAAGAGGAAAAAATTTCAGAAATAAGGAACCTAGTTTAAATGTCGGTTGGAGCAGTTGAAGATTGTTGCCAAGAACCAACCCTTGGTATGCAGCTCCTCTGCTTCAAAATTCCAACAAAATTTTAGAAAATACAGGTTCAAATTCTTCTACCACAAATTTTCAAAAAATTCCCCTTTTCAAAATCTCTCTCAACAAAATTCCCAAATTCCTATTCAAACTTTTCCCCAAAAGATAGATTCCAGCTCCCAACCCAAAACTTTCATGGGCAACCCCAAAAAAATAAAACTCCCCCATTTCAAAATCATGAAAAAGCAATTATTTCAAAACTCCCAAAATTGAATAAGATTCTTGCCTTTTCTCAATTTAGCCATTCAATTAAAATTCCCTTGAACCCAATTGTGTTGCATGGTCAATAGGCTATAAAAGAAGTCCCAAATAAGAATTCTCTATTTAATGCTCCAACAGACCCCCACTTTGAATTATTTATTCATCTTGTTTAATTTTATAATTTTAAATCATCACTTGCATATGTACACACTTAATTAGCTATTTATTATATTTAGTTTATTAATTTATTTTCTTATATAATTTTGCTTGCATATTTCAATAAATTCAATATATATATATATATATATATATTTATGTAAATATTTCATTTTAAATCATAAAGTTTAATTTATTAAAATCAAATAAAGAACTTAATGAATTTTATTTCATCAAAGCATAAACTTTAATAAAGCTTTTATTTTAAATATCTCAAAACCCCTTTGTTATCAAATTTCATTATTTAAGGAATAAACAAATAGGGGCACACACCAAACTCATTACTCGATATCAAATTGTCAAGCAAAACCAGACTGTGAGCAACACGAACAGTAAACGACATGACATTGACAACCTACCACAGGCTAACCTTACAAGCGGGTTGTGACATTCAAATACTCATCCTCGATGAGGATGATGGCTCAGTGTGAGGGACCCGGTGCTATCTCCAAAAACAACTATCTCCATTGGGTGTAAGGCACGCTCAGACCTGGAAATTCAGGTGGAGTTGATGCTTGGTACCTGCAACCTACAGAAAATCACATGGTCGAACAAGTGCATTGAGAAAACATTCAACACATCGTGAAGGGAAAATCGCAGAGTCATAGGGCACTTGCAAGTGAGTGATGCAACACTGTCCCCTTCACCAAAACATCAACACACTATATATACCGATATCAAATCATGATAAAACATACAACCACATCACATGATATTCATATCCATGATAACTCACATAATCAATTAAGCTAATCTACTAAACATGATATAAGCATAAACATTAGTAGTAGATGTGTCATCAAACAGTATCATAGCATCAAAAACATCATAATATCCACATATCACCTAACAATATCATAATGTCCAAGTACCATAATCATAAATAGAATGTTCGAATATGATCAAACAAAACCATAATGTCAAAGTAATATAACTAAGTCTCAGTCAAAACAAAAAGGCAACCTAAGGGGCATTACATCCTCCCCCATAGGATCAGGCTTACTCCTGGAAGCCTTCAAACAGATATGGATCTAACTCTCTCATCCTAGAAGCATCCTCCCATGTAGCAGATGTATTGTCATTCAAATCCCACTAGACCCTAACCTACTCAATGTCTCGGCCCCTAAGTGTGAGTCTCCGGTGCTCTATGACGCCCACAGGCTCCAAAGCCAGCTACCCATCCTCTACCTGTAATGCATTCCAATCAAGGACATGAGAAATATCTGGATAATAAGGTCTAAGAACTGAAACATGAAACACATCATGAATGTGCGAGAGACTGGGTGGCAAAGCAAGATGGTATGCTACAGGACCAATCCTCTCCAAAACCTCAAAATTCCCAACAAAGTGTGGTGTGAGCTTAGAGCCTTTTCCATAGTGGATCAGACTCTTTTGCGGACGCATCTGCAGGAACACTCGGTCACCAACTGAGAATTGATGGTCCACCCTATGAGCATCGACATACCTTTTTTGTCTATCCTAGGCTGCTACCGAATGCTCCCTAATGCAAAATTCCTATTGCTCCATCTCCTGAAGCATTGCTGGACCAAGAATGACCCTGTCCTCCAAATGATCCCAACTCAGCGGGGTCCGACAAGGAGAACCATACAACATCTTAAAAGGAGGCATTCCAATAGAGCTATGATAACTATTATTGTAAGCAAACTCCACCAGATACAGGTAGTCCTCCCAATGTGATTGTTGATCCATGATGTACATTCGAAGCATATCCTCGAGGACCTGATTGACCCTCTCGGTTTTCCCATCAGTCTCTGGATGATAAGCTGAACTGAAGTTCAACTGAGTCCCCAATGCATGATGTAGGGATGTCCAAAGAGCTGAGGTAAATACTGGATCCCTATCTGAGATAATTTGATGAGGAATACCGTGTAATATGACAATGTCCTCCATGAAAACTTTAGCCACTAACGAAGCATTGTATGAAGAACGAACAGGAGAGAAGTATGCCACCTTCGTCAACCTATCCACAGTGACCATAATGGCATTATACCGACGGGAAGAAATGGGAAAACCAATAATAAAATCCAATGAGACGATGTCCCATTTCCACTCTGGAACCAGATGAGGCTGTAAAGGTCCTACAAGATGCTGGTGTTTTTCCTTCACTCTCTGACACTCTAGACATCTCAACACAAAATCAGCAATATCTCTCCTCATTCTGGCCCAGAAGTACAGCTGTTGAAGGTCTGTGTGCATCTTTTTGACACCAGGATGAGTTGAATAAGGTGTCTGATGTGCCTCTGACATGATCTAGGTGCGAAGATCTCCTGAGGAAGGAACATAAATATGACCCATGTGCCTCAAAAGACCATCAAACTCAAGGGTATAACCTAGAAATCGGCCCTCTAAAGCTCTGTCTGACTCCACCTTAGTCCTCACCTCCTAATACCAACTATCTAAAGGAAGTGCAAAAAGGATCTAGCTCCTCAAGTCTACACCAAGAGTTATTGCCAAAAGCTCATGTTTCTGGTGACTAAGCACATCCAAAACCACATTCTCCTTTCCTTGAATAAATTTCACCTCAAAATCATATTCACATAGGAATTCCATCCAATGTCTTTGTCTCACATTTAGATTAGGCTGCGTGAAAATATATTGCAAACTACGGTGATCACTGTATAGCTCAAACCGATGCCCCAAAAGAAAGTGCCTCCATCTCGTCAATGCATGAACCACATCGGCTAACTCAAGATCATGTGCAAGGTACTTGAGTTTGTGATCCTTGAGTTTACGAGATTCATAAGCAATCACATGACCATTCTGCATCAAAACAAATCCTATACCCTCCAAGGAAGCATATATGCAAACCAAAAAATCCCCAGTAGGATCAGGAACTGCTAAGATAGGTGCAATGGTCAATCTCTCCTTAAGAGTCTGAAAAGATTCCTCACACTGCTCTAACCAAATAAAATTCTTCCCTTTCCTTTGAAGAGAAGTGATGGGGTGGGCTATCCTCAAGAACCCCTTAACAAATTGTCGATAGTAACTTGCTAATCCCATGAAACTGCGAACCTCTGTAACATTAGTGGGTGCAGACTAATCAATGATAGCTTGGATCTTTGATGGATCCACAACAATGCCCTCACCAGAGATAACATGAACAAAATATCTCACCTCCGTTTGGAAGAACTCACATTTTTCCAAATTATCATACAACTGGTTCTCCCTCAAACACTGTAACACTTGCCTCAAATGTTCCTTGTGCTCCTCCATGGTCCTCGAATATATCAATATATCATCTATAAATACCAGGAGAAACTTGTCGAGACAGGTGCAAAACACACCATTCATTAAACTCATGAACACAGATGGCACATTCGTCAGCTCGAATGACACAACTGTGAACTCGTAGTGTTTGTAACAAGTATGAAATGCGGTCTTATGAATATCTGCTTCGAAGATGCACAACTGATGATATCCTGATGTAAGATCAATCTTTGAAAATACCCTAGCACCCTTGATCTGATCAAATAGATCATCAATCCTCAACAATGGATACCTGTTTCTCACTGTCACCTTGTTCAACTGCTGATAATCAATACACAATCGACGGGACCTGTCCTACTTCTTCACAAAAATAACTGGTGCTCCCCAAGGAGAGACACTAGGTCGAATAAACCCCTTCGCTAACAATTCCTCAAGCTACAACCAAAGCTCCTTAAGCTCTTGTGTGGTCATCCGGTATGGAGTTCATGAAATGGGCTTAGCTCCAGGAACAAGATCTATCTTAAAGTCAATTTCACACTTAGGTGGCATGCCTGGAATCTTGCTAGGAAATACATCTGCATATTGCTTAAGGATGGGATGCCTATCAAGTGATACCTCTACTTGAATCTCTCTAAACTCCAAGTCATTAACTATTACTACAAACAACTGACAACCCTAACACATACACCTCCTCAACTACATAGCTGAGATCATCCTCAAAGAAATAGGCTTCTGAACTCTGACTACCTCGACCTCACTGCCAGAATACTCTATACACCGAATCGACTTTCGATGACAGTCTATGACTGCCTTGTGACCCTCTAACCAATCCATGCCCAATGCAATATCATAAGACCCAAGGGGAATAATACGAAGGTCTACTATGGTGCAAAGGGGCCCAATCTTCAAACTACAACCACAAATAAGAGACTCAATTGCGACCTTAGCACAGAAAGAAAACTCAACCTGCCACCTATCATCTTGCTTCGCTGCCACCAATCCACATTGTGCTACTACAGAAGGAGACATAAAGGAGTCTGAAGCACCTGAATCAAAGAGTATAGAGACTCTATTACCCTGTAACTCACCTGATGTCTCAACCACTATACCCTAGTGCTCAGCCTAGCCATTGTCAACCATAGCAAAAACTCTGTGTGATCTACCTGCATCCCCTACTATAGGCTCTAAAGCCGCTGGTCTCTGAGTAAATCTAGATGTGCCCTTCTTAGGACATTGTCTCATAATATGACCCTGCTGACCACAAGAGAAGCACCCAGTACCTCTGCTGAAACCTCTACCACCTGGAGGTGCACTAGACTACTGAAAATTTCCCTTATTAACTATAGAATATGAATTATGGGCTGTTTGATCAGAGTGGTAACGCTTGTTTCACCTCCAATTCCTATCTTTTTCGGGCTTATACTTATCACCATGACGAAACTGAGAGTTCTTTCATTTGGACCAAGAATGATGTTGTTGATGCTGCTGATGCTGTTGATCACTCTAAGTGGGTGCATGGTGGCTCCTAGAAGGTCTTGCTCCTTGAGCTTGACCACCTCAAGAACTGTAACCTGTTGGAGGTGCACTACCAATCTATACACCTATTTGACCGCCAAGAGACATCGCTAAATTCTCCTCAACTATCCGCACCTTCTCCACAACTATCTCCATAGTCCTCGACTCAAACACCCGAACACCTCCACTGATATGGGCATTCAATCCCCTGATAAAGTGTTGTACTAACATACCCTCATCATCTCCTATACCAGCATACTGCTTAAGTTCATAAAATATTCATTCATACTGTTCAACTGTCATAGCCATCTATCGCAGCTCATGGAACTCATCCGCAGGACTTTTCCACCAATGATTGGACAAGAATCGAGCTCTGAATCTCTCTAGAAATATCTCCCATGATACTGAATCTATCTCCAAATGGAGCTTCTGCTCCTCCAAATGCCACCATGTGGAAGCAAAACCTTAGAGATGCATGATAGCGCACCTAGCCTTGGTGCTACTACCATATGGATGCATAGTGAAACACCTGTTCAGATCTATTAACTAGGTCTCTACCTCTAAACCACTACCAGACCCATAAAATATAGGAGGATGTGCTCAAATAAGGTCCCTCATATGACCAGCTAGAATGGAATCTTGCTCACCTACAATCTCTCTCCTCCTGGGAGACCTCTCCCTCTCTCTATTCACCAACTTTTCACCTTCATGCCTCATACCAAGACAAGCAAGAACCTCCTCTGATAAGTGACGCAACTATGTGCCCTCCAATCCTGGCTAACCCGGATTCTAATCTCCACCTCCTTGATTTTTTTGTGAACCCTGATGTTCCTCACTGTCAGACTTGTGGGAACTCTACGGAGGGGAGTCCTGACGATTGGCTGCATAGCCACCACCACAGCCTCTACCATGCCCTTGACCTCGACCCTGACCTCTAGGCATTATCCTACACAGACACCACCAAGGACAAGTTCAGGTATTAGACAAGGTCAAAAAGGAAAACCATAAACTTCAAAACCCATGCAACTAAGACAACTTAATGAACTCTTTCATATACCCAGAGCACCCAGTGTCTAAACTTGGCTCTGATACCATGTGTAATGCCCCACCACGTAACCCTAGAGGACACACGCTAACAACTAAAAATGGAACAATTTTTTTTTTGAAACAACAACATTCATTTATATGCAAGGGAAATAAATTTCTAGTTTTTCAAACTAAGACCTCTAGGGTCCTCGACAACACTACTTAATACCCATCTACTATCTAGCAAGAAAATTAAAACATTACATTTAATGAGTTCTAACATCAATATGAAAATTACATCTAAGCATTCCATTTATTTGAACCATCAATGAAGTACAACCATAACATGTATTCATGAAGTTACATTGAATCAAGTCATTTAATTTCAAATCTAATGCCAACTGTTTCGGGTCCATTACATAATAGTGTTCCTCTACAAATACATCATTACAAATAGTACAACTGATTAACCATATGCCTCATATACAAGGGAGGAATGTATGTCAAGATGATACATGATACATCAAATAAGATACAATAAGAGTAAAAATGTAGCGATCCACATGAGTTGGTATGTAAGAAAAGTCTTCATTCCAAAAGTAGACACCACAGTCACGATCAAGGAGGGGAACCCAATGGAGTAAAAAGCATTATTCACCCAACCACATGGAACCCAAAGGCCCACCCCTCATGCTAGAAGATAGAAAAGGGTCCCACTATCACAAAATAACATAAGGAAAAGGACAACACAAGGCTAACAAGACATGACTATACAAGTAAGTGCAATATTAACAACAATTCATCACTTCTAGAGGCACATAACATTCAAATAAAATCATGAAACAAGGAAACACAAGAATTTCGTAGGGGAAGTGTCATCACATAGTTTGCATGGGTTACCTAGGCAGATCTTCCTAGGCCCCGACCCCCATTCTGGGTTACCCTAGTAGCCTCTACCGATCTCTGGCCCCTCATGCAACCCTATGCGGAATCAACATACCTATCGTGAGGACGAGGCATTTGATCTTACCATTTCAGGCCTTCTCGACTCATCTCAAGCTTGTATGAGCACTTGAGCCATGAGCAAGACATCAACTTATCTTGTTTAATGTTATTACTACCCAACCCCCCTAGTTAATCTTTAGATTATCACTTGTTTACAAAACTCTCACATGGGTTACCCAGGCGCCACTTTGTGTACCAGCCCCCATTGAGAGCCACTCCCCTACAGAATACACGAAGACCTCAATAACATCCAAGATCAAGCCATATGCACAACACAAAGAAAAGAACTCATAATCAATACCGCAAGGGAGGCATAAGCCATATCACTCACAAAATCCTAACCATAATATTGTAATTAAAGTGCATGGCTAAGGTCCCTTATAATTCTTTTTCCAAACAAGATCAAACATTTTCAAGAATAAATCATCCTCAAAATCCATTAAACTGACAACTCAAAAGAACCATCGTAAAATCCTCAAGCAAGGTACCTATTCTCAAGGCCTCTGGAAGACTCCTAACGATCATTCCACCCAAAGGAAAAGCCATTTGAGAAAAGTCCACAATCACATATTCACTAGGAGCTCATCACAATAATAGAAAGTGAAGTTTCAAGTGAGAGAGACAAGGAAATCATTCTAGTATATTGAAATTTAACAATCAAACCAAGAGTAACCTTTTATAAAATACACCTATCTCAATCTTTTAAAATCAATTATTCTCCTATTACCTTCATCTTACCATTATGATTAATTAATCAAAGAATGGAGATAATTTTTTTTAAATGCTCCCAAATCCACACAAATATATACATTTTTAGGTAATTTTTTTAAAAAGGAACCATATTACGAAGAACATAGTTAATAGAAATTATTATTCAAGCATATTATATATCAGTAGTTATTTGCACTAGTTTATAAATAACTAAGTAATTATATATATATATATATAGTGCGAACCCCAATCCTAATACCTGCAAAACAATAAGAACAAATACATTAGATTAGAGAATGCAAGCAAGAACAAGGATTCCCCATGAAATCCATTCAAAAAATTCAAATTAGGAAAAAAAAACAATGAAGAACACAATGAGAAAGCAATAAAATAGATTGAATCCTAATTAAACTAGCAAACTCATGATCCCATGGGGGAGCTGGTGCCAATTTGATGTGAAAAATGGCCCTTTCCCAATTCCTATGATGCAAGTTTGATGAATGTTGATGAATGATCCACTTTGATGAAGAATGGTGAGTGCTCCAATAGAAAAATCTGCATAACCTAGCTAAGATTCAATAATAATGGATGAGGATTGCTAATGATTTGAGCATGGTAACTTTACTCAAATTGTGGATGATTAAATGAGGAATGAGCCTCTTTATTTATAGAATACCAAGATGGATGAATGTCCAAATTAGAGCAATGTGGGACTAACATTCATCCAATGGCAAGATGCCACTTTTCAACCTATGAGTGGATGGAGGGTGTGCAAGTTTTGAGGATTGTGCCAATAAATGCCTATTTTTGAATTTTGAATTTTGTTGAAATGACATGCAAGAGGGAAGAAAGAATGCATTGAATGCCACTTGGCTCAAGGCAAAGGACATGTAAGAGAGAGTAAATGCCTTGTTGGATGTACATTTCAACTTGGATTTTTGAATTCAAACTTGGAGAATATTCCCAAAAGATGCCTTGTTGAGGAAAAAAAGATTTAATAAATCAATTAAATCTATTTTCATGTGCAAGTGGTAAAAGCTGGAGGATGGGACATGATATGAGATTAAATTAATCAAAACTTAATTAATTTAATGAAGGGGTTAAATGATGTGACCTATTTGACTTAAATTTGTGGATTTATTTTAATCAAATATGAAAAGAATGTGATAAGAGATTAATTAAATAAAGATTTTGATTTATTTAATTAAAAGAGATGATGTTAGATTAAACTAAATAAGGTTTTAATTTATTTAATTTAATAGATAGACTTTAGAGATTTAATCAAATAAAATTAATTATTTAATTAAATAGGATAATTAAATCAAAATAATTAATTTAATTATCAAGAAGAAAGGTGACTTAATTAGATAACTAGTTTATTTAATTAAGAGAGGAATATTGATGAATTTACTTCAGATAGGGGTATTTGATTAAATGGTTAGACCGAAGGATGATTCAGGATGAAACGATGTTAGTAGTTGGGATCAAATGCACAATGTCAATCGGTACATTTTACGTGTCTACATTTTGCCCCTCTTTGAAGCAATGCACTTGTTGCGTTGATTCAAAGAATAATGATCTCGATCAAAGCCAAAAAAATTATTTTTTTACAAAATATTGCCCCACTGCTGCCAGAGAAAACATGCCAATAAATTGCCCTCTCGAGAGATTGGATGAAAATTTCAATTTTTGGGTGATCTCGCAAAAAAAGAGGACAAGTTGCCCGATAAGTCCAAAAAGGCTCCAGGAGGCCAAAAACATGTCTAAACGCAATAAAACGATGTAAAACATGCCTCAACTGGACAAAAATAGGTTCAAGGGTCCAAAACCCTAGCAGGATAGCCAATTAGGGTGAAAAATCCCTAATTTTCAAGCTTTAAAAGGCTCTGAGGGGTCACTTTCAATTCATTTTCACACACAACCATCTAGCAACCTTGAGATTTGAAGTCTGACCTCTTGACGATATGGCACAATGACAGCTCCCAATGCACATTTCTGAAAGAGTCTGGACGTACCAGCGACCACCCGACATTGGGGCACTTGTAAGTGATCCTCACTTGAGCTTTATTTTTTGTTTTTAGCACTCATTTAATGCTTTCAAAGTTAGTCCTTTTGTAGTGGCGCTATATAGCGCCGCTCAAAAATCAAACTGCGTCACTCGGTGTCAGATTGCACAGCAGTGGCGGAGTTTGGAGTTTGAAAACTATGATGCTGAGGTCATGGCCCGCGGGGTCAATTCCAAAGTACGACATGACGGTGCACTAACGATTGGAATCTTTTCAAACTGAGCCGCTTGGAAGGAAAGTGCACCGCGGTGGTGCGATTTCGAAATTTGTGCCCTAGCATCGTAGTTTGATAAAAATCAAACTGCGATGCCTTCATGGATTGCGATGTTGGAGTGGTTTCTTGGACGCTTGGCAAAAAAAAAAATCAATTTTTTTAACATGATGACCCTTCCTGATGCAGGATGCGGCGAGGGAGCTCTACTCCCGAGAGCACAGGTCGTAGGATCTGTTCGGTTATTTGCGGGACCTGAGCGACAGAGATCAGGATCGACTACGAGACATGGGGTTGTGGTCCATCACCTATGCAATGCCCATTTGCACCCACCTTGGGATGATGTCAACACTTGCTAAGAGATGGCACAGCAAGACCTCTTCTTTCCACCTTCCCACTGGCGAGGCCACCGTCACCTTGGAGGACGTTTAGCGCATCTTGAGATTGTCGATTCATGGTCGGCGTGTCATTTTTGATATAGATGAGGGGTGGAATTCCTGCCACACATTCCTCACCACAGAGGACATTTTCATTTGCGAGGGGCAGATCGAGCTTGAGCAAAACAGGGCCCTGACACCTCCCTTCCGCTTGGTTGTTGCAACGATTATTTGAGGTCTCGTGGCTCTAGATCGACGAGGCCGGTATTTTAGTCTTGGTTGGGGACTCTGCTAGGAGCGCATGCTGATGCGTGATAGGCCTAATCGCTTTGTTTGGGGGCTGGCTCTTCTTGTGTATTTGTACAGAGATCTTCATGAGTACATCTACCTAGACAGAAGAACACTCAGAGCAGGCATGACACTCCTCCACATATGGGCATGGGAGCACATTGTTGTCCTTCGGCCACAGATTGTTGTAGTTTTGATGGGGCCTAATGATTCCCTTGTATGGTGCTACAAATGTGGTGTGTCCTTCACACACACAGGCGAGCACGAGATTCCCTATTGGAGGAGGGTCCTAGATGAGATGCAGGTGTTCATATGGCGACCGTACCTTGGTCAGCCCGGATGGGCCGATGATGTGCATCAAATTTTCTATGCCCACCAGGACCGCTTCATGCAGGGGAGAGAACATACTATGATAGAGAGATATATGCTCGAGCGTGTGTAGCATTAGTTTGGTGAGCCTCAGGATTGGCCAGACAATGATTATGTGGCCGTATTTTCCTGCACTATGACATAGGTTTCATGAGGGCGGTACATTCCTGCCTCTGAGGCCGTTGACAACTTCAAACATTTGGTGGATTGGCCATGGGCTTATGATCAGGGGCCTACGGATCTAGGTATGACATAGGCATACATGGATTGGTTCCGGCCTCCCCTTCATTTGACAGTTCCAGGAGCATTCCCCGATCGGCGGAGGGTGAGAGGTAGAGGGGGAGGACGAGGACGAAGGGATGGTGCATGATAGGACCAGCCAACCGAGCCTCTAGTTCAGCCAGCTCAGCCAGGTCAGGGCGACGTGCAGATGCAGGATCAGCAGTAGGTGCACCACCATAGGCTAGGGGCGAGGATCAACCTCAGGTACAACCTCCACGAGCATAGCCAACAGGGTAGGTGGATCCCTGAGATACATTGATTGCAAAGCTACAAACCCAGGTGCAGACTTTGATAGGGGAGAGAGATCAGGCGTGGACTGAGAGAGATTAGATCAGGTCCGATAGGGATCAGGCCATATTGCAGAGATAGGCCGCAGAGTTACAGGCGGCCATAGAGCTAAGCCGAAGATAACAGTTGGAGAGCATGGAAGCCTCCTCCTCTCAGGGTACAGTGTCCATTCGGTCCTACAAGGAGGTCATCTAAGAGGATGAGTATTACCGTATGCATTATCATGAGGTCGTACCCAGAGCAGCATAGGTCCCAGAGTACTCACAGCAAACCAGTTTCAGACTAGCAGAGGGTCATGGTGACAGGGGCGAGGGAAGCAAACATGAGGGTTAGGCCTCCTTTTGATCGAGATGATATCATTTTTTGTGCCTTATGGGCTCTTTTTTGATAGCCCAATGGGCCTTTTTGTACTTATTGACACACATGTACAATGATCCGATTATTCTGTACTATGACAGTTATTCGACGATGACATATATGAGCCGATGATTTTGATATGATGTGATGTGATGTGTATCACTTATCCATGCATTTATGGATGACTCTATTTTTATATGCTGTTGCAATGATGTTATGGTGTTATATGATGTATTTATGGATGCATTTATTTATAATGATATATGCATTATGCAATGATTATGACTAACAGATCTATATTATGTTGTTGACTTATGATATGCAGATGTATTTATGCGATATGTAATGATATGATATAAAAAATGCAATATGCAAAATGATATGGAAATGATCTACGGTGTATGAACTATGCTTATAAAATAAAATGATTATGAATGGATGTACGCTTTGCATGTAATGGATTTTTGTGTTTCTATTTATGCTTATAATGACATGGAATGATTTATGCAATGAAAATGAAAAAATGATTGTGATGCTATTTATGAGATGATATGGATGATTAGTGGATGATATAATGCAATGTAGATGCAATGGTCGTGTTTTATATGATGTGTATTGATATGGTTTTCTAAGATGCTTAGAATAACAAATATTTATATCCTAAACATGTTAAATAATAATGTAATGTATGTGATGCGTTTAATGTGATGTACTATATGTAATGATATGATGATGCAAGGTGGTATGATGATGTAAAATGAATGTAATGTGTGCGAGTATGTATGTAATGGATTATCTATAATGCTTATGTACTTATTATGTATGATTAGGCAGTAGGTGGTAATGTGAAATGGTTATGAAATGTTTATGCAAATGAATGTTATGTGATGATTTATATGATAAATGAAATGTGATGCAATGTAATAAAAATGGATGTGCTTATCTATGAAGAATGCTTATAATAACATGTTTATATGATGGTGAAAATGCAATGCATATGTTTCCTATTATGATATGTTTGTGCAATATGATAATGATTTGTGGATGTAGGATCGATGACGATGATGATGGTGATGATGATCAACTATCATAGTATCTTGTTAGTACGATGAGCAAGAAGGAATGAAAGAGAAGAAGTCATTTCAAAAAGACACAAGATGATGAAAATGCAAAATGATGATGATTACTTGAAAAGGAATTAGGATTTTCAAAGGTCCAATTTCCTTATGTAACTTGATGAAACGCGTGCTACGATGCATCAAGGTATAGAAAACCAGGATGGCGTTGTACTTAGTGTGATGGACCTTGAATTGACAAACAGATAGGAGTATCCTTGTTCACACCTGACATACGAAAACCTTGCTAGGATGCACTTTAGAAGTTTCAAACACCTCAGACCAAAACAAGGAAAGGTACAACCTATCAATGCAATAGTCAACAAGCTGCCCAAAACCTCCTCCCTACATACCTAACCAAGCAAGTATTCACCAAGTTATATTATAGGAACGTCCAACACGCACAGCAGAAAAAAGATAATGATCATTGCCCCATTCCTATTTCTCTAAATCCTCTGTTCGGATATCATCGAGAAGTCCTTGGAATAAGATAAGTCAAAAGATTAAGACAAAGTAAACAAACAAGCTGATGTTCTTTAATACCGCTAACCAAAAGGGAAGTGTTTTTTAAGGATAGGAACCAAAACTATTGCCAAAAGATAATGCCCATTGTAGGAAGGATACATCCTAGGAAATGTTAATGGATGGCGGAACGCCATTTCGTTTATCCTAAGTGTTCTTTCAAATGATTGATATGGGACCAATTGGATGATGAGTTATCAACACAAAGAGTTTGACCAACTTGTTTACATACTGACTTAGACCTAATACTTGACGATTTGAGTTTTTACTTTTGACTGGCTAGACTTGTTTCTGATTATCTTACCAAAGATTGAGGATGACGATCGTTTATTATGAATGATGTTATTGCAGGTGCAAGTGAGATGAGAAAAATGGTTTTTTTTTCAAATATTTGGATGTTTTTGGAGTTTTTGCAATGTTTTGAGGTTATTTTTGGTATTTTTTGAGATTTTCAAATGTTTTGATTTTCGATTTTCCAATGTTTTTGGCATTTTTGAGATTTTGACCAAGAGACTAACCTAAAGACCTATCCTAGGGGCCTCGGGGGCTGATCAACAGATTATCCTTGCCTACGTTATACACGAGAGACCACGTAGTTCGACTGACGACTTGACCGATTTACAGATGACGATATATGATGAAATGTCAGTTTATTATTAACAGACTCCTAAATGACTAACCTAAGTGTCTTTGGGGATGATCAAAGATCAACCTTGCCGCGTTCAAGGCTCAAATTTTGTAGTTCAATGAGCGACTCTGGCCTTTAACTTTTGACTTTGTTTTGGGATTTTGATATGTTTTGAATGTTTTGGATTTTTCGATGTTTTTGATGTTTTGGATTTTCTGATGTTTTAGGACTTTAAGGATATACATAGATGATCGATCAGAACATACCCCAGTGTGAAACAATAGACTAATTGATAAAGAAGCCGAGAACAATGACCTTGAGGATGGGTCAATTGGTACTAGAGGATCATGATACAAACGCAAGACCAGCTATATGGATCGCGAATTGGATGAGTGATGGATTGAGACCTGAATGCAATGGATGATGGAAGCGTAATGGATGGATGATGCAGAACAAGTCGTAAAGATCTTGATGGATGGAAAGTCCTTATTTACGCGAGGCACCTATTTTCTTGGTTTTCATCAAGGTACTTGCCCAAAGTGCCACCAAAGTGGTTTTCACTAGAGGGCGATTTTTTTCTCTTTACTATATTCAATCCCTTTTTCTGATTTTTTTTGGATTTTTTGCTTTTTTGATTTTTTTGTTGTCACCAAGACGCCTGTTTGCCAAGTTTTCGCTGAAGTAACCATTTTTTCAAGACATTTTTTGATTTTTTGAATTTTTGGTTCTATACCTTGAAAGATTTAGGCATAAAACTTTTTGAGATGAGAGCTATTCATGGGTTCTTGCAGAGGTTCCCCTTCGGGTGTTGATAACTGATATGGCCTTGCCTTGTAACTTGTTGTGATAACGAATGGTCCCAACCAATTGGGTTCAAATTGTTCTTTGTTGCTTGGGTTTGGGACATTCTTCTGATTCTCCTTTAATACCAGTTCTCTGACTTGGAAAGTCCTACTTTTGATTTTCTTATTATAGCTCCTTTTGAGTCTATTCTGATAGACTTGCAAATGATTCAAAGCATCTATACGTCGCTCATCTAGTAGCTCCAACTCGTTCAATCTTGATACTCGATACTCTTTATCTGTGATGAGGTTTTTGTAGTACCACTTCTGATCCGTAGACCAGGGAGAAAGGGGTGGTGCCGATAGGTGTGCGGATGTTGGTTCGATAGGACCAAAGGGCGGGATTAAGCTGCAAGTGCCAGTCACGACTTGCGTCATTGACTGTTTTCTCGAGGATTTTCAGAATGGTTTTGTTTGTAGCTTCCGCTTGGCCATTGCCTTGGGGATAGTATGGGGTGGAGAAGCGATGTTGGATTTTGAATTTTTTGCATAAGTCGCGAACCTCCTAATTCTTAAATGGTGTCCCATTATCTAAGATAATGGCTTGTGGAACACCATAGCGACAAATGAGATAGTTCAAGATGAACTTTGATATCTTCTTCCTAGTTATATACATAATGGGTATGGCTTCCACCCACTTAGTAAAGTACTTCGTTGTGGTTATGATGAATTTGTGGCCGTTAGATGAAGTGGGCGTGATATTTCCAATGAGATCGAGTCCCCACTATGAAAAGGGCCATGGTGTGACGATGGGATGAAGCTCTTGAGTTGGAGCATGGATGAGGTCCCCATGCTGTTGACATTGTAGACACCTTCTGGCATAGTCGTGTGCCTCTCTTTCCATTGTGGGCCAATAATACCCCATCCTCAGCAATTTCTTGGCTATGGTCATTCCACTCGAGTGTGAACCACATATATCGTTATGTACTTCAGTTAGAGCAGTCAACACCTCCTCATCGTTTAAGTAGCGTAGTAAGGTTCCTTCTATGCTTTTAAGATATAGGGTATCTCCTAGGATGACAAATCGGGATGCCTTTTTGAAAAAGGTTCATTTTAGGTTTGAGGGTAAGTCGACGGGCATGACTCCTATTCAAAGGTATGTGTAAATGCCATGGTACCAAGGATCACCGGGACCAACGATTTCGCACACAAATTTTGATTCTGGTACCTTGAATGCAGGCACGAGAAGCTGCTCTATCCAGAATTCATATTTTAGAATGTTGTGGGGGATATCCAGTAAGGATCCAATTGTTGCCATGGTGTCTGCTGCTCTGTTGTTGGCTCTAGGAATCTGCTCAAATGTAATCTCGATGAAGGATTCTTTGAGGGTCTCCACCAATTTCTTGTATGGAGTGAGCTTGTCATCCTTGGTATGGTATTCATCATTCACTTGATTTATTATCAATTGAGAGTCTCTGTATACTTTGAGAGCTATAATGTTCCCTTTACCTTTGCGTGCGAGACCTATGGTTAAAGCCTCATATTCTGCTATGTTATTGGTGCAGGGAAATGCCAGTTTGTAGGATCTTGGTATGCAGTCCCCTTGTGGGGTGATAAAGAAGACACCGGCTCCTGATCCATGCTGTGTGTATGAGCCATCAAAGTACAGTTTCCAGTGGTTAGTTACGTTGAGATTGAAAATAGATTCATCTGGAAACTACGAGGCAGGGATTCTCACGAATATGGGTGAATTAACTACGCAAGTTGATGCGATGACTTGGCCTTTGATTACTTTTCACTCCACATATTCGATGTCATATTCTAACAATATCATCACCCATTTGGCCATTCTTCTAGTGATTATTTCCTTTGATAATAAGTACTTGAGAGGGTCAATGTTGGCAATAAGTTTTATTTTTTGTGCCAACATGTAATGTCCTGGTGCGTGATGTAAACACTCTTTTGCTGACGTACTTTCGATGAATGAGTAGTTTAGTTCATGCTTAACCAGCATTACATTTGATGTAATAGATAGCTCTTTTGTTCCATTTTCAATCATCTTTGACTAGAGGAGGCTCAAGGGCTCTTGTTGCTGATCACGTGAAAGTGTGCGTTTTCTTGGGATTAGGTGGCAGAGATATTCTTTGAGTTTGTTGAATTCCTCTTCACACTTGTTATCCCATTTGTACACTACTCCCTTGTGGAGTAGGTGAGAGTATGGGTTTTGTTTGTCTGCCAGCTGTGCTATGAATCTTTGAATGGATTGGAGCCTGCCTTGGAGACCTCTCAATTGATTTAATGTTTTTGGTGCCTCCACTTCAAGGATTTCTTTTACCTTTGCTGGATCTACCTCGATACCTCTCATTGACACTATATATCCTAGAAAATTTCCTGATTGTCTTGGCAGAAGCATGGCACGGTTGTCCGACCTTATTACTCTTCCAACTTGTCAAAATGGAACTTAAGGTTGCTATGTGATCTTTTCTCTTTCCTGATTTAGCTAGAATGTCATCAACATAATCTTTGACTATCTTATGGATCACGTCATGGAATAGTAATGTCATAGCCCTTTGGTATGTTTCTCCTGCATTCTTTAAGCGAATGGCATCATATTCCAGTAGTAAGTTCCCATGGACAGAGTGAAAGCCATCTTATATTTGGTCTCTTTAGCTATCATGATCTGATTGTATCACAGGAATCCTGTCACATTAGGTATTTCATGTCAATTTGTATATCCTACTATCATGTCAATGTTTGGAAGTGGGAAGTAATATTTTTGGACATGCTTATTCAAATTATAGAAGTACGTGGAATTACGATGCCCCCATACGGGTTTGAGAGCAGGTACCAGTTTGACACCCATTCTGGATAATCTATTGGTCGTATGAATCCTACATCTAGTAGCTTTTTAGCTCCATTTTGACCAATAAGGCTATCTGAGGGTGCATTTTTTGAAGCTTTTGTCTGACAAGCTTTGCTTCTGGATACATTGCTAAGTGGTGAACCGATCTGGATAAGCGGGCATGGGGCTGTAGCTCATGTGGTTCTCTGTCTCTCTCTTAGGAAGGCTGCTAGGAGCTCTTGTTCCTCTGATAGTATTGATTCCGCATAGAATGTGATGTGTGGGGTTTCCTCTGTTCCTAGATTGACTAGATTGCATTTTTCTGCTAGGACTACTAATTTTTCTTGATGAAGAGCTCTGAAAGGAAGATTGAATCCCCCATCCTCAGACACCTTAGAGAGGTTTTCACCATTGGATGTGTCTTTTCTTTTTACTTTTTTCTGGTCAGAGAGTGCCACAATGTGGTTTTCACTCAAGGACTTAGATATTATTCTTAATTTTTCACTTTTGTAACTGAGGGATTCAATCATTTCCCTATAATAGGCATGTGTATCTAGCTCAATTATGAACCCTACTTTGTGATCCCCACATGGAATGTTATCCCGTAGTCCCATGAATTCTGAGAGTGCCTCATCATTTTCGAATGTATCAAGAACTCGTGCTCCTCGTTGGTCGTAGTCAATGAGTTGGGAATATACTAAGTGGATCTCATGATTTTGGTGGTCTGATTCAAAAGATAGGGTGCTAATCATGCAAAGAGTGGTATCCTCAAATAGCCAAGGTAAGTTGGTCATGGTATCCTCATCATCACTACTACTACAGACATCGGTTATATCAAATGTGAAGTTATCTATGACGCGACCTGTAGATACTGGTAAGTGTACTTCGACTGTGGTTGGCTGAGGAGGATTATTAACCCTTCAAATTGGAGGACTTCAACCACGTATGGTTATACTCAGAGGGGTACATCCAAGGCCAAGATTTGTTATTGTTCGCATCTCCGGAATGATAGGTATTATAAGCCCATTGTCATTTCTCCCAAGTCTTTGGTTTCTGTCATAGCCCATTGCGAGCATCATTTGTAGACCCTTGCTTCTGTCATCCATTGGTAAATCAGCTACTGGTCTTTCATCTTGATATAGCATATGAGATGGATTTGCCTCAATAACTTCTTGGCTAAGATCTCCCCAACTTGTAAAGTTGGGATAGTCTTCAGGAGATGTTTGGGATGTGGAGGCTTCATTTATTTGTGGACGTCCCTGTGATCTAGGATATTGTGGTAACTCTCCTACCACAAAAGCATTTTTAGGGATCGTGTAGTTTCCACAACCGTTATCTTGGATGATGACCTTAATGTCAGAAATGGTGGGAATGGCGTGAGTGATGGGTGTCTCTGTCGTAGAAGTGGATGCGAGAGTGGCAGGATCGATGTATGGTGTAGATGGAACCTCGTCATTTTTTGGTACTTGGGGGATTTTATAGTACTTTGCTTCAAGGCTTTTGCAATAGGAGAAGGGTTCGAGATCTCCATGGATGGTAAATTCTTGTCCCTCATGTGTGAATTTCACACATTGATGGAAAGTTGATGCTATTGCCTTCATCGCATGAATCCATGGACATCCCAAGAGGATGTTATACGGTAAGTCAAGGTCCAAGACCTGACAAGTGGTTTCCATGATAGCAGGCCCTACTTGAATAGGGAGTTTGATTGTGCCCTGAGACACTCTTTCTTGATCATCATATGCTCTTATTGTGATACCCTTTCCTTTGTCAATAGAATCCTCTGAAATTTTCAATTGTTTGATGAGCTTGAGAGAACATATATTCAAGCCCGAACCTCCATCTACCAAGACCCTTTTGACTTTTCTTTTCTTTACTATGAATTCTAAGTGAAGCGCACGGTTGTGAGATGGTTGATTGGGGAAATCCTGGTCAGAGAATGTGAGGATATTAGGTGTAATGATATTTTTGACCATAGCTTGGAATTGTTTCGCATCAAGATTTGCGGTGACAGTGGATGAAGCCAATGCTTCCTCAAGGATTTTCTTATGAGTAGATGAGATTTTTAGCAACTCCATGATAGAGATTTGCACTGGCGTTCTTTTGAGTTGATCAAGGACGTTATATCCATTAGGGACAGATCTAGATGCAAGGACTCTGTTTGGCCGGGATGATCCTGCAATGGTAACTTTTATGCCTCTTGTGGTGACTCCAGAATCGGCATGGGCGCCTTTGATGGTGATGACTGTGCAGTATTCATCTAGGGAGATGACGAAAGTTTCATACACATGATTCACATTTGTGTGGGTGCCTTTCCCCTTATCAGTGTTATTATTATTCCCTTTATTGCCATGGCTAGGCATCAGATTCATGTATATCTTAAGGTCTTGGTTTCCTGTTGGTTGTTCCACGTTTATAATTCTTTGATCGATGAGATCTTGAATTATGTTTTTTAGCCTCATACAACTGTTCGTGGTATGGCCTTTGATTCTATGGAAGTCACAAAGTTGATTCTCATTATACGAAGATAGTTTCACGTCCGGTTCTTGGTAATTCTCATAGGTGGGAGCTTTGATGAGTTTTTCGTTTATCAGCTTCTTCATGATGACTTCTAGTGGTTCCCCCAGAGCGGTGTACTTTCGCTTGGGATAATTCTTGTTCCGTTGGGGTGGTCCCATTTGATCATTGAGATTGTTAATTGTCGGATTGTTGTTTGGTTGTTGTGTTGTCTGATGATTGTTTTGGTGTTGGATTTGGATTTTTGGTGCGGGTGTATTTTGGCGAGGGGAACTGATGATTACTTTGGCATTGAAGACACCATCATTAGTAACATTTTTGTTCCTTTCCCACGTGTGAGGTTTATCATTGTAATTGGCAGGTGGACGGTTGTTTTGTTGTTTGAGGTATGAAGTTGATCCCGCAGGTTGAGTCATAAGGGCTCGTTCAATGCTGAGTGCCTTGGAGATCAACTAGTCATATGTGGTGATCCCTTGTACCTTGAGATGAAATGCCAAGAGGCCATCAAGGTTGGATATAATGGTGCAAACTTGTTGTTCCTCAGGCATGGTCCACTTGCTCCGATTGGCCTTGGATCACCATTGTTGTAGGAATGAAGCGAATGATTCATTCTTTCCTTGTTTCAGAGTTGAGAGTTCTTCTAGAATAACATCCATGGCAGCCACATGCATAATTTTAAATGAATGTGTCTATAATTTTTGAATGTTCTAATGCCTGTAGGTAGGTGAGAGAACCATTCCATAGCATGGTTAAACTCCTAGGAATAGCCATACCCATGGGTACTGCCCATGTGATCGGCGTAATGGGACCCTCGAATTCCCCGATGTGATCTTCAGGCTTTCTATCCATATTTTATCGTTTTGGGATCTCAAATCCCTTTGGGGAATGGTTCACTATAAGGCCCCGCTAAATGGATAGTACGTTGCTTGGTGTTTTTGTGGTTTGGCCCTGATTAAGATCGAAAGAATTCTGTTGCAAGAGCAACCGACTGTGCTGTTATTGGCCATTTTGACTGTGGGTAATAAGGTGTTCGTGTTTCACTAGTTGGACAGGCCACAGTGTTATTTTATGGTATTTTCACATTTTTCAGAAATAGGTGGCGTCGTACCTGTCGCTGTACAAAACAATCCTTGTTGTTGTTCTTGTTGTTGTGTTTTGTTGTTGTTCCAACAACGCTTGTTGTTACCAATTGCTGTTGCTTCTCATGCCTTGATATTGCTGTATTGTTTGGTTATATGTCATAAATATTTTGTGCAAGAAGTTGTGCTTGTGCTTGTGCTTGTTGTGCTTGATATTGGGCGTGCGCCTGAGCTTGAGCTTGTGCTTGCACTGCTTGTGCTTTGGCTTGTGCTTGTGCCACTTGTTGTTGTAATAGAATTTGGGCTTGAGCAGCCTTTTGTGCTTGTAGTGCGACTTGGGTTGCTTGAGCAGCTTGTGCAGCTTGAGTGGCTTGTTGTTGTTATTGCAATAGGGCTTGGGCTTGTGTGGCCTATTGTACTTGCTGTGCAATTTGGGCGATTTGAGCATTTTGCACTGCTTGTGTGGCTTGTTGAGTAGTTATTTGTGTGGCTTTTTTCTTTTGCATTTGTAGGAATGCCTTTTGATAAGCATCTTGGTGAGCGGCTTGCAATGCCATGCTGTATTGGTTTGATAAATTGGAGTTTGGTGGTGGTGGTGGATTCATAATGGTGATTGTGGTGGTGGTGAGCATTGATATTGTGTTGTCGGTTTGAGTGGTGAATGGTGTTTTTGATGTGATTAGTATTTGAGAGACCATGCTTTGAGATGTTAGGGGGTGATTGATGATGTCACGATTGCTTGTGTAGTTGTCATCTGTTGTTGCGATATCGATGACAAGTTTTTAGAGTTTGGCGTGATGTTTTGATTGGTGTTTGGAATGTTGGTTTGATTGATATTTGGTAAAGGTGGGAGCCCCAAACCAAGTAGAGGTGTGGATAATGGTGGTAATGGTGGGAGGTGTAAAAATGTGAGGGGTGTGAGTTCTTGAGAAAATGATGTGGTGTCAAAAATGTCCCCAAGTCTGAACATGTCACCTCCTCTTGTGAATTTGTGGAGGAGAAGTTTGAGGTGTTATGGAAGGAGATGATGATGGATCATTAGGATTATGGAAAGGAGAATATACTTATGTATTGATTTGAAGATATTTTGAAGTCCAAAATATTGCATCAAGTCTTGATTACAAGGTGTTTGAATAGCACGAGAAATGCATTTCCTCGGTTGTCATCAGGTTGGGCTGGGAGTTATGTCATGACTTTGCGTAATGTTTATGATGCTTTGGGATGGGGGGTGTAGATGATGGGGAGGTGATGAAATTATATAATCAAAGATCATTCTACTCAGAGCTTATTGCCAAATCGTAAGGTAATTTACCCTTGCTTTGCTAGTTCAAGCATGGTAGTGAAGGTTATTTCAATGATGTTGATGATCTTATGGTCGTGTACCTGGGAGCATTCTTTGCTTATTTCTTCATGCGACATCCCAAAGGTAAGATCTTCTCCTTGATTTCTTGTGGGTTTTGTGATGATGAGATAGTCAAAGTGATTGCCGACTGAGGCGATTCATTTCAACGCTCGCTTGGCTGGCCTATCAGTTGCAGTTTTTGTCGGCCTATGTTCATTGTATTGAGATATAGTTTGAACCAAAAAAGGATCAATTTTCAAGAATATGAGATGAATTTTAATTCTCGATTGATCTACTTTATGCAGCTAAAGAGAAAATTTTAGGAGATCTTGAGTGACCAAAGATGATATGAAGATGCAAGTAGGAGGATGATGGTGTTTTGATCTTTGACAAATATTGAGGGATGCTAGACTTTTGGGACTTTCAGATATGTTTTGGATTTTGATTTTGACTCGATTGCCCTCGATTTGATTGATTTTGTTTTCTACTTTCATTGAAACAATAATCTGCAGATGTTGTCAGATTATCTAAGGAATTTTCAAGGATGATAATATGTGTAGGAGAAGGATGCATCTACCCACACCTATTCAAACAAGATGATAATTTAACCAAGCATATGAAGAAGGATGCATCTACATATACCTAGCTAAACAAGATGGTTTGATAACTTTGACTAAGTATATGCAAAAGGATGCATCTACACATACCTAGCCAAAGATGATTTGATAAAGATTTCAAGGATTTTGTCTCAAGGATTTGATGATTTTTATTTTTGCCAAAAAGCCTAGCATGAAGGATAATTTCAAGATTTCCCAAAAAGTGATGATGAGATGATTTTTGGTTTGATGTTTGAAGGATGGGTGAATTTTTTTTTTTGATTTCTTTTGATCCTAAGATGAACCTAAAAAAGACACTTTGTTTACCTAAACCTCAGTATTGAAGAACATGCAATGCTTCTATAGACCTTTATAACCAAGAAGTGGTTCAATTTGAGCATACATTTCTGGATTTTGAATCAAGGACTTTCGTTTTGGGATTTGACTTCTTGAAAATTGTGAGGTTTCAACACATGTGAGAGTTCATTTTGTTATCTTTGCTTAGTGGCTTTATTTTACCACAAACACTTTCTTTGATTAGGTTTCCAAACTAGATGTCCAATGTCTTAATTTCTTCGAATCCCACAAAGTATGTTATGTGGAAATTTGATGAATTCAAGGCAAGGGTTACCTATTGTTTAACTTTAGTAGAAAAATTGAGATGTAATCCAAGTGTTTAGAAACCTCTAAGGATAGAATCCCAAGGGCAAGAAATAACACATGAATTGAGTCAATTGTATTTGTCTTCTAAAGGGTTTGAAATTTTGATGATGGAGTTTAAGTGTTTGTTTCCAAGATGTTTTCGAACAAGCAAAGCATTTTGAAACCAAGAATAAGTACAACCCTATGGATATGGAAGACAATATTTATTGAGTCCCCACTTGGACAAGTCCAGCTATGCTTATCTTTAGCGAATGGTTAGATGCTTGACCCCACTGGCTCCCCTCCATGGCTCATTAATGTCATTCAGGGCAGCCAAGCATCAACACCCATGAAACTCCCATGGCATGCTTTTCATTTCTAATAAAAGACCGTAAAAGTGTGGGGCAGCTTCAAAATGACTGTTCTTGCACCAACAAATAGATCAAGGATTTTGGAAATTCTAAAACATGGATTTTAATTAGGACTTTCCATTCGTGGAGATTGACCCATACGATGAGAGTCCCTCTTCAGATCCATCTCGTCAGAGCCAACCGCGTGATATTGGCGTTTATTCCAATACCCACATTTATATCCCGATTGGAAATACTCTTGGCTTTAGAGTGTTATCGGTTGAGTCGTTCCCTTGGGTGAGTACTTTTTCCCCAAGGCAGGCCCTCTAAAATAAACAAAAGCGAGTAAATACAATATATGTAACTCAATCAATATTTGTTTGCAACACAAAGAGAGAGAATGTACGCAATAATGATCTACTCACACTCGCACAATATTTTGTTCATTTTTAAACCCAAAAGGAAGTGTGGAGGTGATTGTTTTATCTCAACCTAAAATCACAAAAAAAGGCCTTTTGATTCTCAAGATCGCTATAAAGTGCGAGAGAAGCGCATACGTCCTTTTTCAATGAAGTTAGTTTAAGTAAGCCATCACAAAGACAATGTTGTAGTTGTTTATTTTAGAGCCATAAAACAATTGTGAGTTATTTTTAAAGCACCAAAAGACAAATGAGAGTTGTTTTGTTCAATTGTTAACCAAAAAACAAAATCTAGTAAGTTGTAGTCCTAATGTTTGTTTTAAGCTTTTGCAAAAAAATGAAAAGGTTCTTTTTAAAAGCCTAAATGAAATTAGTATCCTAAGCAAAAATAAACAACTTCCTAAGAGTGTTAAGCAAACACTAAAGTGTTTAAAAACACTTTGATTTTGTGAAATACCATCATCATGCTTCTCTCTCTTTTGTTTTCAATTGATTTATCCTACAAGAAAGAAAATTAGTCAAATTCTGTAAAATACAGAGGTTGAAAAGCAGAAAATAGAAGATAAACTTATCATTTAACAAAAGGCACATGCTAAAATGAAATTTCAACTTTTTACTCCTTATCAGCAGCACAACCCATGACTGCGTCGCAATTTGATTTCTCTAGTGGTGTTGTAAAGTGTCGCTTACCAGTCAACGGTGCTCTATACCCAAACCAGTGAGCTCAAATGCGTCGCCCTTTTGCTCAGTGTCGCTGTTTGATATTTTTGAAAAATCTTGCCGGTCAGATTGGTCAAGCGACGTGGTTTGAAATTCAAAATCTTGGGCGGGAAGACTTCAGTGTTGCAGTTTGAATTTCCAGCGGTGCTATATGGTGACGCTGGGGAACCAACGGTGCTAAATAGTGATGCTGAACCTGTAGACAAAGAAAAACGCGTGAATTTGATAAAAAAAAACATGATTGAATGTTGAGATTGCCCTCCTTCTAGCGCCAAATGTGCGAACCCCAATCCTAATACTTTCAAAACAATAAGAACAAATACATTAGATTAGAGAATGCAAGCAAGAACAAGGATTCCCCATGAAATCCATTCACAAAGTTCAAATTAGGAAAAAAAAGCAATGAAGAACACAATGAGAAAGCAATAAAATAGATTGAATCCTAATTAAACTAGCAAACTCATGATCCCATGGGGGAATTGGTGCCAATTTGATGTGAAAAATGGCTCTTTCCCAATTCCTATGATGCAAGTTTGATGAATGTTGATGAATGATCCACTTTGATGAAGAATGGTGAGTGCTCCAATAGAAAAATCTGCATAACCTAGCTAAGATTCAATAATAATGGATGAGGATTGCTAATGATTTGAGCATGGTAACTTTACTCAAATTGTGGATGATGAAATGAGGAACAGTTTTTATTTACCGATGGATGAAATGTCCAAACAGAGCAATGTGGGACTACATTCATCAGAAGCAGATGCTACGGTCAACCTATGAGTGGATGGAGGATGTAAGTTTGAGGATTGTGCTAATAATGTCGGCCAATTTTGGAATTTTGTTGTCAGACATGCAAGAGGGAAGAAAGAATGCATTGAATGCCACTTGGCCCAAGGCAGATATGTAAGAGAGAGTAAAGCCTTTGTTGATGTAAGCATGTCAACTTGGATTTTTAATTCAAACTTGAGAATATTCCTAAAAAGATGCCTTGTTGAGGAAAGATTTAATAAATCAATTAAATCTATTTTCATGCAAGTGGTAAAGCTGAGAATGATGATATGAAATTAAATTAATCAAATTTAATTAATTTAATGAAGGGGGTTAATGATGTGACCGGTCAATTTAAATTTGTGGATTTATTTAAATCAAATATGAGAAGAAGGTGACAAGAGATTAATTAAATAAAGATTTTGACGTATTTAATTAAAAAGATGATGTTAGATTAAACTAAATAAGGTTTTAATTTATTTAATTCTAATAGATAGATTTTAGAGATTGATCATTAAAAATTAATTATTAATTAATAGGATAATTAGATCAAATATTCTAATTATCGAGAAGAGGTGACTTAATTAGATAAATTAGTTTATTTAATTAAGAGAGGAATATTGATGAATTTACTTAGATAGCGGTATTTGATTAAATGGTTAGACCGAAGGATGATTTAGGATGAAACGATGTTAGTAGTCGGGATCAAATGCACAATGTCAATCGGTACATTTTACGTGTCTATATATATATATGAATAAATTTTAAATATGCATTTTTTTTTTCAACACCAATGAATATGAAAGGATGTGTTTTAGGAAGGAATATTGCAGATTATAAATTTATATGCCGGACTTGGCAACGTCCCCAATAAAATCAAAGATCATAGAAATTAACATACGGAGAATATTATTTAAAAGTAGCTTATACGGTTTACATCCATCACATCGATTAAGCAAGGACGAGTTTCAAGAACTCAATGCAACATACATAACATATATATATTCAAGAATGTGGCAGCGACCCCAAAGTGAGCTAAATCTATAGTTGTGTAAATTTGATTCTAAATCAATCCTCATTTTAAACCTTAGATTCCAAATCAAACACCATTGTTTAAGATGTCTAATACATTCTAGATAACTAGATAAAAACCACAAAAATCAAATCGAAACAAGACCTCGATAGCAATGAGGGCGGTGACCTGCTTTGAAAGATGATTTATGAATTTTCCATGAGCACCAAAAATGTAAGGGGTATTTTGATTTCATACGGATGTTAAATGGTAATCTCCAGTCAACAAATAAGGTGCAAGTAAATCGATGTAGAAAGGAAATGATGATACCAAGATAAAAAATTGAGACAATCTACAGCCAATTGTGTTACATCAAATGCATTTAGGCATGCACATAATCCTCTTAACAAATATCTTCGAGTTTAAGAATGAGCAAAGAGAGAGAAGACCCATCGACGACTCAGTCCCAACAAAGACTCTACCCTTTTGATACTAAGATTTTAATGTTAACCATTTGTTTAAAAAAAAATAGAACATTACGGGTAGGTCCAAGTACAATATACAAATAATAAAAGGGACCTCAAGATATGCGACATGAAAGGGCAAAAAGTACATGAAGGTGAGCAATAAGGAAGAACGATGGTGATAAGATCATAAAGGCTCTACAAAAAAATTAGTTCCAACGTATAATCTACCATTTTGTTTGAAAATAAATTAGATACTATTTTATATAGTGTTCCCTAGACTATAACAGGGCACAAGCAACAGGGTAGTGACGAGATTAGAGAAGAAAATTTCCCTTAGAACCAAGGATTTAAAGCACATCAATTGTATGGTGCGAATGATTAAATCCCGCAATGTTCAGCAAAAAAGAGAGTGTCTGAATAGGCAAGAGCTACACTGGTGACTCAAGAGAAATTTTATTTGCAAGGCTAATAATGTTTTCTAAAACAAAACCTATTTATATTCAATTATGGAGAAGACTAATTAGTCAATATTTGAATGGGTCATGCAAATAAAATGAGTGGGTTACTACAATTTTACAGGGCGTCCCAAAAGAGATTTTCCATTTAGTTATGTAATGGAGGGGAAGATTTAAATATTACAAATGCAAAGACTGTAAAATATGAATACTCAGTTTGACAATGAATCTAACCCTTCAGGATGCAAGAAGATTGGAGGAAAAACATAAAATGGAATAAACCAAAATTCGAGCAGAGGGGGTAGCTTAAGAGAAAAGTATTTTTTTTTTATAGAGCATACACAGGAAACAAGTATAAAGATTGAATGCCACAGATCCAGACAACCCATACTAACAAATTATTTGTTTAAGAAAGAGGAAGAAATTTCAGAAATAAGGAACCTGGTTTAAATGTCAGTTGGAGCAGCTAAAGATTGATGCCAAGAACCAGCCCTTGGTATGCAGCTCCTCCGCTTCATAATCCCAACAAAATTTCAGAAAATACAGGTTCAAATTCTTCCACCACAAATTTTCAAAAATTTCCCCTTTTCAAAATCTCCCTCAGCAAAATTCCCAAATTCCTATTCAAAATTTTCCCCAAAAGATAGATTCCAGCTCCTAGCCCAAATCTTTCACAGGCAACCCCAAAAAAATAAAACTCCCCCATTTCAAAATCATGAAAAAGCAGTTATTTCAAAACTCCCAAAATTGAATAAGATTCCCGCTTTTTCTCAATTTAGCCATTTAATTAAAATTCCCTTGAACCCACTTGTATTGCATGGTCAATAGGCTCTAAAAGCAATCCCAATTAAGAATTTTCCATTTAATGCTCCAGCAGACCCCCACTTTGAATTATTTATTCATCTTGTTCAATTTTATAATTTTAAATCATCACTTGCATATGTACACACTTAATTAGCTATTTATTATATTTAGTTTATTAATTTAATTTCTTATATAATTTTTCTTGCATATTTCAATAAATTCAATATATATATATATATATATAATTTATTAAAATCAAATAAAGAATTTAATAAATTTTATTTCATCAAAGCATAAACTTTAATAAAGCTTTTATTTTAATTATCTCAAAACCCCTTTGTTATCAAATGTCATTATTTAAGGAATAAACAAACAGGGGCACACACCAAACTCATTACTCGATATCAAACTGTCAAGCAAAACCAAATTGCGAGTAACACGAATAGTAAATGACACGGCATTGAAAAAATACCATAGATTGACCTTACAGGCGGGTTGTGACATTCAGATACTCATCCTCGATGAGGATGATGGCTCAGTGCAGGGGACTCGGTGCTATCTCCAAAAACAACTATCTCCATTGGGTGTAAGGCACGGTCAGACCTGGCAATTCAGGTGGAGTTGATGCCTGGTACCTGCAACCTACAGAAAATCACACGGTTGAACAAGTGCATTGAGAAAATAGTCAACACACCGTGAAGGGAAAATCGCAGAGTCGCAAGGCGCTCGCTCGCGAGTGATACGACATTGTCCCCTTCACCAAAACATCAACACACTATATATACCGATATCAAATCATGATAAAATAGACAACTACATCACACTATATTCGTATCCATGATAACTCACATAATCAATTAAGCTAATCTACTAAACATGATATAAGCATAAACATCAGTAGTAGATGTGTCATCAAACAATATCATAGCATCATAATATCCAAATTTCACCTAACAGTATCATAATGTCCAAGTACCATCATCATAAATAGAATGTTTGAATATGATCAAACAAAACCATAATGTCAAAGTATAACTAAGTCTCAGTCAAAACAAAAAGGCAACCTGAGGGGCATTACACTGACAATATGTTGATATGTATAAAAATATATTATTAAACTTAAAATGAAGATTAATTCTTCGTATTAAAGCTTCAATTGTCCATCATTTATTCTTTGAATTTGTTCCTAAAGAATTCCATATCGAATATGGTTAATCTTGAAGTGAACATAAATAGACAATTGTCTTCATCTTAAGTAATAGGTTTGACTCTTCATTATCTTAACAAGTATGGTTTCGTTCTTCTAAAAATCCATAACTTATCTAGTTAATCATGATATTTAAATATCATTTAGTTTGATTCAATATAAATACTTATATTGAAAGTAATATTCATTAATGATTTAACATAATAATATGTTTACTTGTGATAACCCAACTGAGAACCATCCGACTAATCTCCAGATTCTTCACAGGTTTCTTCGACGTTATCCTTTGCATAATTATATAAAATACCTATGTTTGTTTGTATAAATACATTCTTGACACATATATTCTCATATATAATGTATGATAAGTTTTTAACCAAACCGGAGAATATTTTTTACTTGAGAGATATTTGTGCTTATGCACCTTAAAATTTCCTAGCATTATAGCTTTGGTTTTGTCGAGAACGTAAATTCCTCTTCTCAAGCTTAAATTATCATGCATAGGAAATAATAAAGACTCTCGGTCTAATATATAATATGATAACTTTCAAAAGACAATAAAGACATATTCACTTCTAATACATTTTCATACCCTCTTACTGATATACAATATAAACTTGTTTAATAATAATATATATGACATTGTCTTATTGGGATAATATCCTATTACCATACTTAGATTTCCTTTGCTACTTTGATTTAACAAGCTGGTTGTTTTGGTTAAACACAACTTTAGAGATATTTTAACCTTCCACTGAATCTCTCTTTCTCTCAAATATATTTATAAATAATACATAGAATCACATAATGCAACCATGATTTAATCAATGTAATTCAAGATAACTACTTAATATACCCATCTAATTCCCTAATCCAACTTATCTCTTTGTATTTCTAAATTAGCTCTATGCATAAATAATCCAACTATTTGTATATGCACTCACCTACTTTTCTAACAACAATAATTTGCACATAACTATGGCATAAACATCTTAGATAAATAAAAAGCTTAGATTCAGAATTAGAAAGAGAAGGAAAGAGAGATATTCTAATCATCCCTAGATTAAAATAGCTCAAATCAAATTCATGATACTCCTTGCTTCAATTTTTCTCAATGGCTCAGCCTTAATCTGCTTCCTTCTCAATTTCCATCTCTCCACTCTGCTCTTGCACCTCTCCCTTGCTTCTCTACTAATAACTATATCTACCAGGCAATGCACAAATAAAACTAACAACCTTCCCTCACTCTTTTGATAAATTGATAAACATAATTCAATACTCTTTGCACTCAAAACTACACTCTCCTCACAATATCACAAATGCACAATACTCAGATTATCAAAAATGATTGAATAGTCAAATGATGAGTTGTTGCTATCTTTTATACTTAAAAATGGATAGAAACCAATTGCTTAAAGAAAGCTCGATTCATTCAAATGATGCCACTACTCCCAAATTTTTCTAGCCGTGGGAGTTTGTTGTGCAGTTTCAGTTTGAAAGATGACTTTAAAACTAATTTGAATTCCTTCAAAGTGACATGGCTTGCTGGACACAACTTTCCTTACTTGTTGGTAGCTCAAAACTTTAGAAAAAGTCTTATTTCTAGCATGTTGGCAAGTCAAATCCAATGCAAACTCTATTTCTTACCATCTCCCAAGTTGTGGGCTTACAACATATATAATCACATGCATTTTACTCAGTCAAAATGCCACCTTAGTATGGCTATGCAATGAATTTTGCAAAGCAATTTACTTCGCCACTTTTGTGGCAATTTTACTATCTACTTTATGCATGAAGTGGCACCTATATTGGCGACCCTTAATGATTTGAAACAACCTTTTAAAACAACTATTATCAAGTTTCACGTGGCATTCTTCCCACTTAATTTGGCTGCCACTTATACATTAACTTGAATAATATATATATATATATATGAATATGTATATTTAATAATTACCTAAATATAATATTATATATTTATACTAATATATATATATATATATCCCATTTGAATGCTCACATATGTATTACTTATCTATGTATGAGTATACGTAGATATTATTATTATCTATGTATTCACATACCTACATGTATACATATATATGCGCCATCGTATATACATATATATATATATTATATATATATATTCAGATATACAATATATATAACATATGCTATTCACAAAAATATTGAAAGTTGCATGTACACCCAGTCTAAGCAAGGGCCTACCTACCAAGAGTTAAGAATAAAGCAGCAATGGGAGATTTCCCATGACCTCAACAATGCGAATTGGGCTAAACAAATCATAAGAAAAAGTACTATATGGATTCCCCTTGATCCAGGATGGGTGAAATGTAATTTTGATGGATGCTCAAAAGGAAATCCTAGGCTGGTAGGAGTAGGAGGAGTGGTTAGGGATGAAAGAGGAATTTATCTTGTTGGATACATCAAGGGACTGGGAATAGCAACGAATAATTTTTCTGAATCCTATGTTTTTTGGGTTGGAATCGGTTATCTCAAAGACAAGGGATACAGGAAGGTCATTGTTGAGGGAGATTCTAAGATTATTATTGACTATCTTAACAATATAGTCGAAGCACCTTGGGAAACAAAAGACCTACTGGATGACTGTAAAATCATGCTACAATATTTCCAACATTACAAAATCCACCATACTTTTAGGGACGGTAATATGGCCACAGATGCAATGGTTAACTTTGGCCTTAATCAGGAAGTTTTAAAATATTGGGAATTCTCTAATCTATCTAATCAATTAAAAGAAATATTGGCTAAGGATAGATTGAGAGTGATTGATAGATTGGGAGCTCAGATTAATTATGGAGAGAGCAATAATGATTAAAAAGATTGGCGGATTTAGGAGTCCTGCTATCATGAGGAATCCTTGGTGGCATCTTAGTAAGTTGACAAGGTGGATTGGGTATTTGGAATGAAATGGAAAGGATAGTGTATTTGGATTGCCTTGTACTTCGAAAAAGAAGGCTTAAATGAGGAAATAATGAACACATTATGCACCGCAAAAAAATATAGATTATGATCTTGGAAAATACATATTCACATGTGTTAAAGCAGATAGAAAGACTAGTAATAAATGAAGTATATTCATGACTAAGAAGGGTGGCAGAGCTATTAGATTTAATTGTGATGGGGCTCAAAAAAGTGATAACTGACTTTGCTTCATTTTCAAACAACCTACCAAATGTTTTGAGCCGTTATTTTCTCAAATGAACAAACACAAGGTCTCCATTCAAACTGAGTTTTTTGAGCTGTCGGTTGCCATTTTCAAGAATGATGACGGGCAAAGAAACAATTTTATTCTCCTTCATAAAAATTATCTTTGCAAAGGAAATTCCATGGGAGGCCCAAGGAAGAGAATAGAGCCGTGTAAGTATAACTCTCTGCGAAAAAACTCAAAGCTTTGAGGTCTTTTTGAAAGAGTTGGGTTTACCCCGTACTTTGCTGCCATGGATGGTTATAATGAATAGCTGAGTTATAAGTTTTCCAATGCTTGGAAGGATGGTGAAGTGCAAATGGGTGGTCTCCATTTCAAAGTGGATGCGAAGCTTATAGCTAAGGCGACGAGACTAGCCTATGAATGAAAAAAGGTGGCTAAGGTAAGTAATGGTAAATACCAAGATTATATTGAGAATTTTTTTTAGGATAAAGAGAAGGCTAAGAGATTCCAGAATGGTTATTCTAGGGTTTTACTCCCTCCCCCATACCACAATGTATGTTTATTTGTGATAAAACATTTCATGCTTGAAGGTTGCTTCTAGTCACTTCATGGCTACCACTTCCTAATTGTAAACCATATCTGACACCTTGAGAAGATTAACCTTCCTTTCTTTCTCTTCTCGTCCTTGAGTTAGAGCTTAACTAATGGTGCTAATCCACCATTATACTAGGGCCTTATTTGTGCTATTTGTAAGTATGTGTTGGCCATGTCCCCAGAAAGTAATCTTTCCCTCAATCTGATTGAAAACCCTACCCCTAAGAGCTTTGTGAAAATTGATCTTATTGAGAGTCGCCCTCACACCCCATCTAAAAGACTAGCTAAGACTTCTCCTAACCCTGAGGACCCTTTGTGGTTTCTTAAAGCCGCGCTTAAAAAATGGAGTGCAGTTTCTATTGGCCCTGCTGTGAACAAAAAAATGAAAAAGGTTATTCGCAAATTGGGGGCCGACCCAAACACTATCATTATTTTGGATGACAATGAAAACCCATAATATTCTACTCCAATGGGATGAAGGTCTACTAGGCTTGCTTTGGTGGCGTCAAAAGGGTCAAATAGTAGTAAAAATTCAAAAAAATTAGAAGAAAAATGCGTCTTTGGATCTCAAGATAGTAAGGGGAAGAAGACAATAAATGAAGATATTGTCTCCTCTTCGGAGGAAATCCCAAACAGTCTTGGTGGTGAGTCTATTGAGGAGGAGGATTCCAACAATGAGGAAATTGAAGGCGACTCACAATAAGAAGAGAGTCGGGAGGCTGAAGAAGATAATGATAGGGTTGTGGATAATGAAAATGAAACAAATGACCCTAAGGTGATGGAAATCAAAAACCCTAGTGAAGAGAATTTAGCGGGTTTTGACATTGATAGATTTAGAAGGGTGGAGGAGAGGTTGGAACTAATGGAAAATATGATGCAAGTGGCTGATAAGGATAGCAGATTCCAGGCCCTTGAAAAGATTGTGAAGAGTTTGTGCATTGTGTTGGATGCTGTTATGAAAAAGGTTATTATGGATACGGTTTCGGGTCAAGGCAAAATCAAGAAGCAGCAGAGGAGAAAAGCGACAGAGGGTGAAGAGGAATTATCTAGAAAGATGGAGCCTAAAGAGAAGATTGAAGACACTGTCGAATACCTGCCAAAAGCTTGGAGTTTGATCGAGGATGCCTAATCCTTGGTCTATGTTTTGATTTTTTGTCTCTTGCTATTATGGTTTTTTATGACTCTCCTAGTGGTTTTAATATTGTTGTTGGCCGGTGGTGCTTGGAATATCATATGTTAAGATGTATTTCTGTTAACAATTTTATTTTTTACATGGACACTACGTTAAGGTTACTCGGTTATAACCTCCTCTACTAGTGGGATTTTAAGAAAAACTGGTTGAATATTTTTGCTATGTCTGATAGGGCTATAATGTTTGATCCGGAAGGCATTGGATAGTTTTTGATTGTTGGGTAGGGGAAGAGTCTTTCAGGACTGCTTCCTCATAATACTGCTTTGTCTGGTTGTTGTTCTTTACTTGTTGTACTAATCTATATAGGTCAGGGCCCTTTCCCTGCTTACTCAATCAAAAAAATATGCTATTCACAAGAGTTTAACATTTTAATTCAAATTGATTAAATGGTCAAGGAGGATCAAAGATGACCAAAACATAACTTTCCCTATCAACCAAAAAGACTATCAATTTAGGTTTAGCACTTACCAATATGATACTTCTAGACTGACTTGACAAGGTTCCTCTAACCTATGCAAGTGAGTGTGTGCATCTACACAGATAGAAATACCAATGGTTCCAATACCAAACTCCTCTCCTAGGTGATACTTTCCCTCCCCCACTGGAGGGTTCAAACTTTTCCTACATCCATTACTAAAGTAATCCATGACTACTAGAATCCAATTATATCCATTACTAGAATTTTCTATATTTCTTTGATAAGATTGATCCCTCATTTCTAAAAAAGGACCTCAATGGATGAAGGTAACAAAGGGAGTGCACCAACGAACTTTAGATTTCCCGAAAAACCATTAAAAAACATCATACCTTTTGATTATCTGTGCAACATCCTTGAACAATATAGGCCACCAAAAACCTACTCTTAGGATTTTATGTGTAGTGATATTGGCCTTGAAATATCCACCACATATGCCATGGTGGCATTAATTTATTACTTCCTTAACTGACTTGTTATTGAATAATTAGAGCAATATTTTTTCATTATTTCTTCACATCAACTCACCTTGGACCAACATGTACCTTTATGATTGTAATTTGAGGGTTCTTCTTTGGTTATTTTCCATGGAGGATGGACAATTCATGCTTAGAAAATAAAAATTTCCTTGTACCATGGATCATCACAAAAGACACATGTAACAACAACATCAACATTTACATCATTTATTTATACTGCCTCTAAGTTGGAATTAGCCTTCAAATAGTCTAAGCCTTGACCTCTAACAAGCTTAGTGGTTTGAATTCTCATGTCATATTCTTGGATCTTGTTTATCCAACGATACCTTTTGTCTAAGGCCTCTTGCTGCATAAATATATCCTCTACAGTTGGGTGTGGCACATAGGCAATTATTCTTACACCCACAAGATATGAATTAAATTTTTTCACAACTCTCACTAAAGCATAAGTATTATTTTGCATTGTTGAATAATTTAATTTTACTCCTTGTAGTAACTTACTAAAGAAAGATATAATCTATATATATCCATCTCGATTATTTTGTAACAACACAACAACAATAGTATAAATGAAACAAATAAAATAGCAAGAGAGGTTTAGAATAATCAGGGCTTACCAATATGGGGGTCTCAATTGTAAACCTCTTCCAATATAAACCATTTTAGGGTTCTCAATTTTCCCCAAGTTCACTCCTTCAACATCATATTCATGAGTTGATTTGCTTTTGTTCCTACAACGATCTTCACTACCAAACATCTTCTATATGTTAACGAATATTTTGTGAATATTATATATTTTAAATTAACTATCTCATTCCCAAACAATGTTTATGTTCTATCATCTATCTCAATCATTTGTCTCCAATAAATTATTTGACTATCAAAATCATCCATACTATTCAAGAACCTATAGATTTGTTGAATTTCATCAAATGCATGCTAGTTGCATATGTTATCTAGTATAGCGAGTCTTTCTAATATTTCAATGCTTTACTACAAAAAGTAATATTTGTATTCAAATTGTACCTCGATGCTGCAATAGCAATAATATCAACCTCCAATTTGTCACTTCTTTCTATCCATTTAGTTAAAAAATCTATGTTATCCTAAAAAACATTTTGAGTTTACTCTTTTTGGTTACATATGCACTTTTCAGTTGTTGTACTATAAGCTCAAAATATCCATGAATTTTCATGCATGTAACACCATGTTTGTGAGAAACATTCAAATCCAACAATAGGGCCTCATATTCAACAATATTACTAGTACATGGGAAAGTTAGCTTGAATAGAAATTTGTGCTTCTCAACACTTGGGTATGTTAACAAAATACATACACCATTACCTTCTGTTGAGAAAGCTCCATAATAAAAAAGTCCAAATACCATCATTTATCTATTTTTTAGCATCTAGTGGAACAAGGGTAGTAACCTCATCACAAAACCCACCTATGTGATCAATAATAGTATCAAAAAAGCTTATTTTATTAGGAGACCTATACCTATCCTCAATGTTTTCTTGGAACCTTGGATCCCTATCCAACCTCACATTCTCATCATGCAAAGGGATTGTGGCATATGATAAATCCATTTGTATGCTTCCACCAATTTAAATTTCCCAATTTCTCGACAATAACATCCCCATTTTAGGAGGACAATCAACCAAAATAATGTCTATCAACAAAAAAATGTTAGGGTAATAACCAAGTTAGAATTCTCAGTCACTTACCAATCCAATGA